>JAXASZ010000819.1:0-38385 GCA_038407095.1 Ceratocystis destructans
CCCTCCCTCCCTCCCTCCCCCCCCTCAAGTATATACTAGTCGATAGCTTACTGGCTGGCCCTACTGGCAACCGGCATATCATCAAGCTCGGTTCCATGCTTCTATCCATCCCGTATTTGATTTTAAATCTTACGGTTCTTCCTGATTTCTAGACCTCTTGCTACGGCGTCTATGCTTCGCTTGTGGGGAGAGTCTGGACAGGACGAAAGCATGGATCAGTGGGGGGAGGGGGAAGAGGAAGGAGCCAAAGAGACAACAAGGCAACTTCCCACCACTCCATAATTTCGCGCTAAAGGGCATGAGAATATCTCATGGCATCAAGATTCACCTTAGAAAAAAAAAGATACAGAGTCGATTAATCCTCCTGTCTCCTGTTTTAAATATCATACAGCCCTAATACTCGGCCGAATAATCCGATGGAGTTGAAAGGTGGGGATAAATTCTAACAAGCTATTACCGTTGTCGGTTCACACCTTTGTCGTTTTGGGCAGCTATAAGATAGGTTGTCTTGTGATATAGCTTTGAAGCTATAAGAAGCGCGCTGCCGGTTTTATGCACAAAAGAACACATGTTATGATACCGTTGGTGTCTTTTTTTTCTAACTTCTTACAAGCATGCCCAATGAGCAAGCATCAAGGAAGCCAGCAAAGTGGGACCTTCACTAGTACTGAGTATATTGCAGACCGACCCCCAAATGGTAGCACCTAGCCCAGACGAGGCAGGCGATGTAAATACAAACGGACAGGCAAACAGAAAATGAACAAAGGCCAGACTGTAATGAAAAACTCAGGACACCTCTTCGAGGTGCCTTTTCTCAGGGCAAGACCCAGCCTCTCTCGCTTGTGACCATGAGATGAGCTTGTGCTTGACTCGGGTGCTTATATGCATCTAGCGGCTGAGCACAGAACCGCTAACCTGTAGTTTTGTCCCGTGCTGGTTTTAGGCAAAAAATAGATTTGTGATACTCCACGTCCAGTGCACATGTACCTAGACCTATACCCATAGGTGTTCACATAGTTTTGCTTGTCCTAGCATTGGCTTCGCAATCAGCCAAGACGGAGACAGCAATGAAGTAATCAGTCTCAAACACACAACCCCAGCCTCACCACTCGGCTACCCAGCTTTTGCCGTATCTGTGTATCACGGGATGCGGGCTTTCATCATCTATAGGCACACACACACATAGAGACATGGGTGGTCTAGTAGACGGCAATCGGACCGTCCTTCCTAGCCACACTGCTGAGGTTGGTCACATCCTTATCCTTAAGGGGGTTGCTAGTCCAGTCAAATATTAAAGGTTTGTCAATGTGACGACGGAAGTGGTCCCCTTTAAATGGCATGAGCACAAAGCTATGTAGGTTTTACAGTTTTACAGGGGTTATCAGAGAGACTGCAACCCTAACGCGAGCTTGCCCAACTGCACTGGACCTCGATGATGTCATTAAAAAGGCCCAAGCTTGGAGGCTAAGGAAAATAACCATACATTTGGAGACCAAGTTCAGGCACTGCATGGTGGTCTATTTTCGCAGTAAGACTAGCGCCTTCTGCAAGCCACCACTTTCAAGACAATGATTAAGTTATAACCCCTATTATCTACGAAACACCAGATTTTTACTGGTCATATAGATGGTAATAAGGCTTTGGCGTGCGACAGCCCAGAATATGCTCACACGTTCAACGTAGGCTATCTAATTGGGAGTACTATGAGGGCAGTAATCAACTCTACTGCCGTCCACATCTGGATGAAAGCGCTTACTTTCTTGGCAGATAAAGGATTTCTTGAGTCCACACTCTTGGGCCCTTTGCTAGCTGCCATGTTTGGGTAGTGCTAGCCTTATGGCTGTCTTGGAGAGTGGGGCGTTATTCGAAGGCCCGTTACGGTGGTCTTGACTGTTAATCGATACAAATCGATGAGTTTTCGTGGCGGAAGCAATGCCCTCACGTCAGAGTGCTCCCTGCATGCACCACAAATGAACTGACTCAAAGCTGCATTCTACAGTCCATTACACTACTTAATTGAAATAAACTCAGCAGTGGCGCTACAGACTACTGTTGGAGTAACCACTTGTAGTGTGTAAAAAATGGTAAGGGTGGTGGGAATTTTCCCATATACGATATTCACAATGGGCAAGGCGATGTGATATCGTATAACCAGTCAAATAAATAAAAAGTACGTACTTTTCTCCGGGATGTCGTCGGCGCACTTGCTCGGAACTCCGACCAAGAAAAATCTTTTTCCTAGTGGGCTTAAGGGCTTCCTCTCATAAGGCACTCGTAGCAACTAACCCCAAAACAAACTGGGTGAAAACCCACTAAATCCATGGTTAGCATGATGAGTACCTCGTACTACCTATTGTGTACATAGGCTGAGACTTAATACACTCTCATGAATCATCGTTATTACTATTGTAGCCATGCCAGGGCTGTTTAGGCATTCCGGTATTTGAAAGGTATTGGGTCATGATTCTGGCCTAAGAAGTAGTTGAGGTTTGGGAGCCTAACGTGGCTTTGGAAGTACACATTAGAAAAGGTTTCGGTAGCGTACCTTGTTGGAACCAAGGCTTAGTTTAGTGCAGATTAGACATATTCTGTTTAATGGGCAGTTGTTTCATCAAAGCCGGGCTGTTCTGAGGCTTGGAAATTGCTTGAAGCCTGGAGAGCTGCAAGTAGAGTTGGTTCTGACCACAGGGATCTGGGGAGCGGTAAGACAATACGTCAAGCCCCAAGCAGCAGGCGGGCGAGTGATGAATACCGGTGATATCTATTGAAATCCCCTTAAAGGCGGGATTATGAATACCAGGATTCACAGAGCAGCGTATCTTGTGACGCAGAATGTAGCTTCAGGACTGGATAGTTTGTTAAATTAGCCATGAGAGCTCTGAGGCTGCTTCATGTTCACCTCCCTAAAATCTTTATGGCTACTATTTGCAAGTCAGTGTCCGACCTGTATACAATGTCACCTATTCTTGCATAAAGAGTGGCTAAAATGAGGGGTTGCTGCCTGATTCAATGCAAGTTGGTTCTTGAATTCTTTGGTGATTCGTAGTGCCAAGGTGATCGTGAATAGCCAGATGCAATGTAACGAAAATGCACAATCCACTCCTGGTGAGTCGATGATTAGCTCTGTAGACAGTTCGGGGTTGATGAGATGCACTGTCGTTCAAATTAGACCACCACAAGACCTTATCGTGTCCTTTGGGGAGCTGTATGGTTTATTGAGAAGATGTGGAAGCTGCTCAGAACAATTCACAGCTATCGTGTGCCGGAGCCAGCAAATCATCGAAACAAGGAGGGAACCGATCGGTCGTCATCTACCTACTTTATGCCTCACATGAGAGGTTTATCCTATTTTAAAGCCACATAATTCAGATTGAATGAAAGTTAACGGAGGAGTCAAGTGCAAAGTCTTTGAACACTCGGCTCGTCAAACCCCGCATGAGCCGAGCTCTACATGGAGATCGCCTTGAATACGACCTCCAGTTACTTTGGCACCATGTCGGCTCAACCTACGAGATCAAACAAAAATAAGCAAGGCACCAACAGTAGTAAGTCGAAGAAGGCTTTGTCAAATTGTATGTTTTCCGATCTCATCAGGGGCCTTCATTACTCTCTAGTCTCTGCCATGGTAGCGGCGTTCTGGTGAACAGAACTATAGTTGACAAGAATAGGGTCGAAACTATATGGACGGGGCCGATTAGCCTCTGGCAGTAGTATTATTTTGTGAGTGGATTTGGCCATTATCTTGGGAACAGGGTTCATGACCCACGACAGCTGACATGATCATGCCTATAAGCTGCTGCTGCAGCAAGATACGTATTAGGGGTTTTTGGGCTGTCTTCGATATAGGAGGGGCATCGAGGCGAAGCCTAAGGTCTGACTGAAGCAGCATGTCAGACTGGAGCAATTTTCCGATTAGCATTTTAGCGTATTGGCGATGGACCACTATCCAACGGCCTTTGGTGTTGGAAAGTGGTGCACAACAACTATGGGTATGTATAGCTTGGCGTGAAAGCGACAAAAGCATATCTGAAATGTAGGACGGGCTTCAGGAACTGTAAATGTATGGTCACGCGATGCTGACTCTAGTAATACAGTGTCGAAGGCAGTTTAGGCTAACAGCTGATCGTCACAAATTAGCTGGCTAGGAATTCTTTTTGATGGCTGAGGACTTTAATTATAGGATACTTGCTTTTTTTCTTTTTCTTTTTGAATAGAAACAAAAACAGAAACAGAAACGGAAGTAGAATAAAAATAAAAAAGATTCGCCTTGATCGTTAGGTAGCCACTATAGGGAGAAAGAGAAACATTCTCTACATTGTTGCCTGAGTCGTATGGGGTAGGCAGGCTGCATCAACCCCCAAATTCAGATGCTGGCTCATTTGGACATTTGGGGTTTCCCCTTGCGTTGGATTCCCCTTGGGACAAAATCGTGAGCGTTGCTATTTTGAATTTGGAGAAGGCTCATGAATGAATATAAACCGCTTTATTTTCGCGTTTCCTGTTCTCACCGCAACTTACAGCATTCTTAATCATTTCTCGATCAACATGAGGACATACATACTTGGCAGAGTCTCCTCATATTTGTACCAAAGCAAGAGTCTGCTGAACCGTGGTGCAGTACGGAATTTGCATAAACTAAGCGTAGCTCACGGCGGCACACATGTATGTATGCGCTGGACATCAAGATGCTGTTGCTTCATGCCAGGCACCTCAACCTGAGCATTGATTTATCTTTTGTGGACCCGCTTCCAGGTTTGCGATACTAACTTGGTGTTATAATTGCAGCCGCCTTTGTTTGAAACAACTGTACCGGAGCATTTTGCCTCGATTGTGGCCAAATATGGAGACCGGCCAGCTGTCATAACACGTTCGCCAGAACACGGGCTTGTGAGGCCTACCACTAGGATCTTAACGTACCGGATGTTGGACGAAGAGTCAAACCGGCTTGCGCATTCCATGCAGCATATGGGTGTACGCAAGGGTGACCGTGTAGCAATCAGCCTGGGAAACTGTGCAGAGTTCTCGGCTCTAACGTATGCTGTCTTCAAACTGGGTGCCATACTCGTGCCTTTGAATCCGTCATTCAATGCCCACCAGATTGAGGCCGCGTTGAACCATCTCGATACAAAGATTTTGTTTATGGGAGCTGTGACAGACCTGGCATATAAGCCCACCCGCGGCCGTAGCAACATGGCCTTGATTCAAGACTTGATTTCCAAAATGTGCTGTGGCCAGAGAAACGCCCATACCCGCAAAGCCCTGGGTTTGGAACATATTGTCCTTGTTGACAACTCGGGAGACCATCCGAGCATCGGGTTTCCTTCTAGTCCTACAGCTTTGACCAGGTACGAAGACTTGCTGCTGGGATCAACCGCAAGTGTTCTACCGGATTCTCCACTGGAGGCACACGAGATAGCGAATATACAGTACACTTCAGGAACGACCTCGATGCCCAAGGCAGCCATGCTTTCCCATCGGTCAATTTTAAATAATGGTGCACTGATCGCCAATCGGATGGGTCTTGATCCAAGTGACCGAATCGTTGTACCACCCCCCCTTTTCCACTGTTTCGGATGCATCCTTGGGTATATGGCCACAGCGACATCAGGTGCAGCGATCTTGTTTCCAAGCCCTGCTTTTGATCCACTAGCTTCGCTAAGAATGTGCATCGAGCATGATGCCACTGGACTATATGGTGTTTCAACCATGCTCATCTCTATTCTGGATGTGCTGGCAGAGGGCAAAGCAGTAGCCGCACCACCCAAGGGGCTTTTGAAGGGAATAGTGGCGGGTTCATCGGTTCCAGAAGCACTAATGCGCAAAATATATGATACGCTAGGCTTGAGGGACCTAGTAATATGCTACGGGATGACAGAAACATCGCCTGTCAGTTGCATGACGGCCCCAAGTGACCCGTTCGAAAAGCGTACCGGCAGTGTTGGCCGGGCTATGCCACACACGTCTGTTAAAGTGGTTGATCCATGTAATCCGTCTCGAATAGTCCCTACTGGCCAAAGAGGGGAGCTTGCTGTTTCTGGCTATCTTGTGATGAAGGGCTACTGGGGGGATCGAGAGAAGACGGACCAGGTTCGTGTGGTCGATGATGATGGCGTTGTTTGGATGCACTCAGGAGATGAGGCTGAGATGGACGAAAAAGGCTTTGTCAAAATTACAGGGCGCATCAAAGACTTGATTATCCGAGGAGGGGAAAACATCTACCCTCTCGAAGTTGAAAACTGCCTTATTCAGCACCCTAAAATCGTGGATGCTAGTGTTGTTGGAGTTCATGATGATAAATACGGCGAGTCGGTGGCAGCGTTTATCGTTGCAAAGCCAAGCACAAAGGTGTCTAACCAAGACCCCAAGATCGGGGAAATTACGAAGGAGGAGGTGAAGGGCTGGGTTAAGCAGAAGTTGTCGTCCCATCTGGTGCCTCTGCATGTGTATTGGGTTGAAGAGTATCCAAAGACAGCCAGTGGAAAGATTCAAAAGTTTAAGCTTAGGGAGATGGCTGAAATTCTAATGAAAGAAGAGCAAGGAGTTGACTCATCGGCATGAAATCAGCCTCGCGTTTTGATTGGATTCGGCAGATCATGGACTGAAAGTTTGGGCGACGACCTCCTAACGGGGAAACCACCAACCAGTTCCTTCCTCGCTCTAGACGTGTGGCTGTAGAAAACTTTTCACTCTCCTAATGTCTAGCTTTTCCTGTACTTGCCTCCTCTTTGTTTGCTATAACGAGACTCATCAGCACAAATTCAGCTTCGGTCGTGGTAGACATCGCGATTGATAATTCTACACGGACTTCTGTTTAATTAGTGCTACTGGCTTAGGCATTCAAGAAATTCGTCAAGATAGATCTGCTAGCTATGTTCTACAGCCACGAGAGTATGTGCCCTGCATCGTCCCATGATCAGATGTTATACTAACTACAGCTTGGATGTAGTTCTCACCAGCTCCCAGTATGGCGTTGCAACCATATGGTAAGCCGTCAATATCTATCTAATCATGCACATTTAGCTATGGGTATCATCTAACTATCCATCTCCTTTTAGGCTTGCCGCTACAGTCAACACCAAGGCTTGCATGAGCCGCAAGTCCATTTCTGAAGTTGACATCAATCTCGCCGTCAAGAAAATCCTTGATCCCGGCGCACCGCTTGCTTTGAGACTTCAAAGTAACCTTCTGTTTGGAGTTTCTCGTGTCTATAACCAAAAGTGTTACTACGTCTTAGATGACGCAACACGTATGATTCAGAAGCTTCGGCTTGCCAGCACTACAGATGCTCAAGATCATTTGGTTAATCCCTGTGTTGTCCGTGCACCGTATGTTACACAATCCATCCTTCTACACTTGACTACCTATACTAACTTGGGCATCTCAAGTCGGCGTCAGATTATCCTCGAAGACAACCCTGGACTTCTCTGGGATCCTATCCCTATACCCAATTTCCTGTCCCATGAGTCTCTTCTTCGCACTTCTCTGGGACCCTCCCAGGGCCATATATTCCAGACTAGCTCTCACATGAGTCCTACAAGCTCGACACCCAAATCACATAAGCGGAATGGCAGTCACGGCAGTAGTATTTTTCTCGACATCGGCCAGAGTCCGGACCGCAGTAGTTTGATGCTGCCTTTGGACTTGGGCGGCTCGCCAGTTCAAAAGCCTGGAACAATTCGTATCCAAGGCGATGATGACCTGATGCCGTTGGAAGACTTGGGCTTGGACCTCGACTTTGGTCTAGACGTCAATCCTGAGCCTATTCGTGTAAACGACATTGATACGAGTATGTTCGAGGATCTGCCAAAGCACGCCGAGACTAAAGTTGGCAAAAAGGACCGCCAAATCGATCAGGATGGAGATACTCTGATGCTTGATGATGTCCCGGGGCTTATTCCTGAGGAGGCGCCTCTGCCTAAAGCGGAAGCCTTCACCTCTGCGGAGGGAGGCAAAGAAAAAACAATTGCCATCTCTGTTGAAGGAGAGCAAAGAAAGGCACCTGCATCAATGCGCCGCACACGTGCACCGAACCATGTTGGCCTCATCGACAAGGAGACGCGGTTGCATATGGACTCCATTCGCAATATGTCTCAGAATTACCTCGACATCCAGGAGGATTTAACTTTCAAGAAAAAACGTCGTGAGATTGCGCGTAACAGCAAAGAGAACGCTCTGAAGTTTGTCTTTGGGCATGGAATTGGCCACGTTGGCTCTGTTGATTCGATGGCTATTCACCCGTTATCCTCGGCCTTTTCCGGCACCGCCTTTGCTGCCAGTATCCTCAACCAAATAATAATCCCCTCTTCTGATGTAAAGTCCAGCGATAAGGTGCGTCATCAGGAAAAAGCCCAAAACGGCTCCAATTATGGAGACGTCGAGGCTGAAGATGCCCGCCGTGCACGCGCTCACCTAAGCCACGACATCGACGTGATCTCAGCCCATGACGAGCGCTCGCGCCGCAACACGCCTATCGTTGAGGACCATATGGGCTCTTCTTTTGCGCCTTGGGCGCGCGCTGGTTCCACGGCTCCCAACTCCGCCAAGAGTGCTCGCTTCACCCATAGCCGCTTGCAGTCACCGCTCAGTGGCAATGCCCTACAGGACATTGAGCATCTCAGCTCTGAGGTTGGCCGGACCATGCTCGACTATGACTTTTCGGACGTGGGCGTCATGGGCCTCGGCGATGGCGTAGGTCCACCAGCGATTTCAGGCGAGGTTACAAAGTTCCGTGAGTATATACATGGCCAAGTCCGTCAACACATGGCAAGTGTTGGCGGTAGCGCAACGTCACTTAAGCGCAGCGGCGGCGGCCGGAAGCCAGTGAAAGATGAAATGGTATGGTTGGATTTTAGAGACTTTGCAGGGCCAGGCCAGGTCTCGCGTGCGGAAGCTGCGCGAGCCTTTTTAAATGTCCTGACGCTAGCGACGAAAAATGAGTGCAAAATCCGCACAGAGTACTTGCCGGCAGAAGACAATACCCTCCTAGGAACGCATATTATTGAGGTTGGGTTCGACTCTGTAAACACACACGGGAAAAAGACTTGGGAGACTAGCGACATCTCGACCCAGCAGGCAGAGTAAAAGGGTTAATTATAATTACGTGGAAGCTCTTTTCCATCCAACACAAAATCGAAGAAAATAGGACAACATAGTAGTAAAATGGAAGACACAATGCAATTTAATATTATTATTGGATTCATAAATATTATTACCCCATATGTATAAGACAGTTATTCATCATCGACAGGTTCTCTGTCAACAAACTTCATATACTCACCAGCATCCTCATCGTTCTTAGTCAGAACTTCCCAAGCCTCTCGCACGGGCTTGAGCAAATCATCTGCAAAGGCAAGATCAGGAGTATTGCAAGGGATGGTGATTATATTTCCATCAACAGTTAGAGAGGAAGCACTATGCGCTTGCTCATAGTAAATTTGCACTAGAGGCTTGGGGGCAGGACACGTGGGAGTTGCAATAACGAACAAGAGAGACTCCAGAGCTTTACTAAGCACCAGCTTTGAAGAAGCATAGGCTAGCGAAGAGAGGTAAACAATGCCTACGATGCTTGGTTAGCAACAAGTTCCTATGAAGAGTGAAGTTGGCTTAATGAGTAGTAAGGTAAGGGCCATATCAGAGTCTAATTAAAAAAGGATCCTCAACGCTTTTGCTCGGATAACGTAGATAAGTTGACTGTATTTTTTCATCATGAAACCCCTGGAGAATGTAATGTGAATTTGGTGTAGATAATGAACTTACATTGGTTTACGGGGCACTCCCCAGTATCACTGGAGTGCAACATGGCGTACACTGGGTGTTCTTGGTCCTTCGACAAGGATTTCGAGGGGAATGCCACCACAGCAACTGCAGGAGTTTGTGCACCCTCAACAGAAGCTTGAAACATGCTTCCTGGCTTGGTGTCGACCACAGCTATAAGCTTGCTAGTTACTTTGTCGCCACATGGGGTTTCAAGACTTGTAACCAAGGCGCGGGATTTCACCGTGACGCCATCGATGAGGTCGACTTCGACCTTGGCATCATCTCCTGAGACGGGCCTCAAAGCTTGAACACCAGTACCCAAAACATAGGCGGCGCCTCCAACAGCACAGGCACGGCACCCAGCTTGGACGACCTCAGACAAACCACCGAACTTGGGGTAAACAGCAGCAAACCCAGGACCAAACACGCCAGTCGAGTTCAGATGGCGATTGATTGCAAGTATACCACTCTGGACTGTGATCTTATCATCCAGACTAAGTGTTAGGGTGGTGATAAGAGTCTGCAGTGAAGAATCGAGTTTGAACGACGACGCCAAGAAATCGGACAGAGAGTCGCTGGCATAAGGCTTCCAGATGGACTTGTTCTCTTCCGAGTCATAATCCAAAACAAGCTTGAGGAACTTCATCATACCACGCTTCGCTTTCGCGGAAATGGTGGTGGTCAGGAAGATATCTTCGCGTGTAGAAGGAAGCTTGACGAGGCTCGGTTTTTGACCATCTTTTTCAGATTGGTAAACAAAGAAAGAGCCAACAGCAAGAAACTCCAGGCAGCGGAAAACTCGCGACGAAACTAGCTGGGCAACCAGCTCAGATCGACAGTGAATCATCTGAGGTGCGAGACTTATGGTGTAAGCGCGAGAGGGACCGAGTGAAGCAACAGCATCATCGCACTTGGCAAGGGTAGCTCCACGGAAGATTCGCGCATCATCGTTAGATGCAGCGTTATCTATAACCCAAGCTTCAGCCTCGTCTAGAGTTAGCGCAGCGCTAGGGCCTCCATAGTAGTTGCGGCAGTCGAGGTGCAGAATCTTCTTGTTGGATCTCGAGAGTGCGCTTTATGCAGAGAAAAGATGCGCAGTCAGGATCTGGCGTCAGTCAGATCTGGTCAGATCAAATCCATCTGCCATCACCGCATTGTTGATGCAAGGTTATGTCCCAATAGTCTCTATCTAGGACGGCAGGACAGGTAGTAATAAAAGAGAGAAGCAAGAGATTGTACTCACAGGGCCAGAAGCGACTGCTGCAGGCCAGTGCCGTTGATCACCACATCCCACACTTCGTCTGCAAGAGACTCCATAGTGAAATGAAGGAAAAAGCAAGTTTGGACACAATTGGAGGTGAAAGTTGCCGGACGGAAGTGTCGCGAAAGATGTAGCTTTTATAGGAGAACGAAAATTGAATAATGGCGCAGGGAAGAATTTGTTTTTGTGGCTTAATGAAAACTCAAACCTAAGATAAGGCTCCTCTTCCCAGCCTTAGCCCCACTATACGACAAGTGTGGGTTTTTGTGATTAGTCATCACACGAGCCCCGCTTTATTTTCTTCCATGTATAAGCAACTTTGTCAACCTTCCCATTCCTTTCTTTTTCTTCTTCTCTTTTGAAAATCAACCGATCAGCAACGGCCACTACGCAGAACCTTCCTAGATGTGCGTGGCGGTTATTTAGTCAAAGCCTTCACTGGACTTTCGACCCCAATGCTGGGCGGGATATTAATCTTTCTATGGGCCGGTATCTACTGTCCTAGACGCGACTTTGTTATCGCATGAAAGGGTGGTTCGAATGGCTTGTACATTTTATTTCATCTATTAATATAATCTTAGTCACCTGCGAAAGTTCCTTGACGTGTTTTCTGTGAGATGTTCGGCGTCGCCATGTTTATTAAACCCCTAGCGTCTCTCGTGAATGTCTGCCTCAACCTCAAAACTACCTGTACTATTACAAATTGGTGTAGGATATTATCTATGATAGCACGGCCTTGAACTCGTCCCACCGCTTCTCGGACACCTCCACGTAAGCAGACAGTAACTCCGGTGATATCGTTGTGCCACCAGCCTTGGTAATTCCTAATATCTTGGTTTTACAGCTGGTCTTATCCACCACCATGGTGATAGTCTCGCTGCAGAGCTTTTCCTCCAAGCTATCTGGGTCTAATAACAGCCAGTACTTGCCTTTGCCTGCAGTGCCAAGATCTTTGTCGTTGAAAACGGTAGCTGTACAAGCGACGGGGAGTGACGTGATGGTGAGAGGTATGGATTCACTGCGTGAGCATAGCACCATCTCTCGGTCTGCATCCCATTGCGCCTTGGGGAGCTTTGTGTCTTTGAGGGCAGCGACAATAGCGGCCCAGGAAGCATCAAACGGGTTGCCGTCGAATGATATGAAATAAAGATCAATGTAAAGAACCCAGTACGCAATTGTCACAACCTCTCCGTCTTGCTCTTGTTCTTCATCCGCCATTTTGTCACCATTGTTGTCATCGCTCTCTGCAGCTACATTCGGCAGACAATATCTAATGCGCAGGTCCTCGGGTTTGACTAGCTTCGATGAGTGAAGCAGAGAGAAAGCGCGCGTGCTCAGAGTTTGTGCCAGTGCAGTCGGAGGCGCCCCAGGCAAGAATTGCGGCGAGCACCCGGTGGCCAGCTCAATGTTGGGGACTAGCAAGTCATAGTCAAGAAGTTCCGTCTCAGTGTTGGATTCTCTGAAGCCAGGGATCTTGGAGACGGGTATGGTCTCGCCACGCACGCCACAAATGACTGTTGTGTTGCCCAATCTCACCAGGGCGCTACCGTGAGCGTGTGTCAAACTTGACTGATTTATGTAAGGCGATCTGCCTACATCGGGAGCCCGACCATTGCTTCGTAGAGGACCACCGGGGGTTTGGGAGTCGAGATTGGCGAGGAGATACGGGTGAGGCGCAAGTTTGGCAAAAGTTGCACGAGGAAGGCCTACTTGAGAGGCCATTTTGACTTATAGTGTAGCAAGCAGTAGTGTTCGGGGTTTGGACAGACTAGGATGGTGTATGGGTTGAAATTCAGGAACCATATCTCATTGGCGGCGAGTTCGAATTATCGTTGCCGACTATACGTCGACATGGCAAGCCAACGCCGTACCTACTTAGCCTGGTGCCAGTCGGTTTTGGCAGTCAGAAATTTTGGGCTTATCGCATAACCCTATTCTAACCCTTCCTTATCGTCCGCCCCATTCTTAAGCAAGAGTTACACAGCAGCGAGGGCGGTTTGGACCGAGGCCAAGACCAGGGTCACACAATCCTCGAACGAGACAGTTCGATCGTCAAGACCGTAAACGCTACGCTACCATGAATGCAGGAAAGCCAACTGAGATTCTAGACTCTCTCCTCAGCCAAGATGCAGTAGTCGAAATCACATTTGTTTCTGGATTTTCATTGGCTGAGGGCGCTGTGAAGGAAATCAACTGAGTTCTAGGTTCACCGACTGCGTAGCCAATCACAAGCTCTGTATTGCCGCTGTTGGCTCTATCGACCACAGTGGGAGTGGAGACCCCTGGACGATCGTTTTTCTCCAGACAGGGCCTCGCTTTTTGGTGGTTGGAAGTTTGCTTTGCTCGCGTGGTGCTACCTTTCTATGCGACGTTTGCGGTCTGCATGTACAGACTCGCTCCACACGATATGGTGGCTTTGGAATTGCATATTGCTATGATACCGTACATCCCCAGCACAGTTTTGTACCTTTGCAAGCGCCTGGAGCACTTGCCCTTAACAAAATACTGTGCTACTTATCGTGACTGAGAAGAGCTCTGAACCCAGGTGCTATATGGCTGGATGACTTGGATGGTAGCCATAAAAGGCTGCTGACCTGCCTTTTTGGGAACTCCAGATGTTGGTTGATTGTGATGACAACGTAACTCTCGAAGGAACATGCATCAAATGGGCATGGAGACCTGTGTAAGTAGGGCCTACTGATAGGCTTGCCTGGCGCTTAGAAGCGGAGAAAAAAAAGCGACTTGTGTGTAGATGGCAGGGTCGGCATTTGGCGAGACACTTTCAAAGGAATCAAAGCCCCCTCTGCAGCCATGGATTTTGTTCTGGAGCCATTGTGGTGACATTTTTGCTCGTATGCAGGACTCTCTTACCTTCTCTTCCCCATATTACTGCAAAGTGCGACAGATGATGGACTGCAGCCCATGGAAGCATCCTTTCCACTGCATACAGCCGCATACATTAGTAGTCTAGTGGCCCCTCAGATTGCGCAGATAATCTGAGTTGCTTTGCCTGGTTCCTTTTGCCCTTCTTTGTGTTTTGTCCTTTTGTTTTTTCTCTTGTATAATATATTTCCATATACATTTCCAGTTCCAGAGAGGCTCGGGGCTTATGCTTAGGCCTAAGCTGCATGTACATTAAAAGTGCATGCAATCCTTCTTACAGGCAACCATACTCATAGCCTCCTCGCTCTATCTACTTGAGCTTCTTGTTTGAATACGGGGTTCTTTTCTGTCGCTTTTTTTGAGTTAGCCATGCGAATACTCATGGATTCTCTCCAACGTTCACCACACCCCATCGGGGCCAGTGTCAGCTCACGTATCCTGCCTCGGATCCAAATCCCGCTCACACCAGACAGTCCACCAGGCCTTATTGAGGCACACATCGTCGACCCGTGGGGGAAGTCAGGTAAATATGGCCGATGGTGGACGTATTTTGCAGTCTCTATCACCGTATGTGTTGCTCTAGTGCGCATGTGGCATTTTTGGCAAGACCGCATTCGCCGCGCCATGTACAAAAACGAAGTCGACGAGTACTTTCAAAATTTATACACCATGGACCCAGAGTACGCGCATGCAGCCCTGGTCACGGGAAATGCCGGCAACACGTTCTTGAATCATCAGCACCAACCATTTCCAAGCGATCACCAGCAGATTCCCGAGGATGTCCCCGTTAGTTTGCAGTTCAAGCCCAAGGCACATATGTCCAATGTTGGCTGGATTAACGACATCATTGCGCTCTTTCGCTGGACCTTTTACCGGCCAATCCCCGACATTCGTTGGCACAAGCATCGTATCAGCTTCTCGTCCGCAGCTGTGCTGTTTTGTGTGTTTCTGGCCGTGCTGTTCGCCATGCTAGGTGTGTTTCTTCAACAACCGTTGTACTGGGAAAGTATCAGATACGGGTCACCGCCCATGGCCATACGGGCTGGTATGATTGCTGTGGCCATCACCCCTTGGATTGTAGCTACTAGCATGAAAGCCAACATCCTAACTCTAATCATTGGGATTGGCTCCGAGAGATTAAATGTGTTCCACCGATGGCTGGGATACATCACCCTGTTACTAACTCTCATCCATACGATTCCGTTTTATGTGCAGCCGGTCTGGGAGGACGGGGGCTCTGAGGTCTTTTCTAAGGTTATCAATGGTGGCAGCGGTATGGTCTATGGCACTGGGATTGCCTGCCTTGTGCCCCTTATTTGGCTATGCGTGGCATCGCTTCCTGTGCTTCGACGCATTGCATACGAGGTATTTGCTATGCTCCATGCCCCCGTTGCCGCCGTATATATCGGCTTGTTGTTTTGGCACACCAAGAACTACCTCTCCTCCTGGGACTATCTCTATACCAGTGTTGCAATCTGGGGATTTTGCTATTTTCTGCGCATCTTTAACTTGAATTGGTCCAGTCCATGGCGCAGATTAGCCTTCTTGGTTGGTGACGAAGCTGCGGTTACGCTGATGCCCGAAAATGCCGTCAAGATCACCATCCCGACTTTTATGCGGTGGAAGCCTGGCCAGTTTGTCTACCTGCGGATGCCAGGCATCTCGATTCTTGACAACCACCCGTTCACTATCTCCTCATTGTGTAGCGAAGATTTCCCATCCGAATACGGCCCAGGCTATCGAGATTGCGTTATTGTTTTCAAGCCGTACGGTGGCTTCACACGTCGAGTTCTTGAGGCAGCCATTGAGAAGGGACCCTTGCATACATACCGTGCTTTTCTTGACGGCCCGTATGGAGGCTTGAGGCGAGACTTGTCATCGTTCGAGACGTGTATCCTTATTGCCGGTGGCAGTGGCATCACAGCGCTCATGTCGCAACTCCTTAACCTCATCAAGCGCATGCGAGATGGCAAAGCCATCACTCGGAAGGTTGTTGTGGTCTGGGCCATTAAACGGCTTGAAGCACTCGATTGGTTCCGTGAAGAGCTGCGTATCTGCCGCGAAAGCGCACCGCCGGAGGCTGTCACGTGCAAGTTCTTTGTCACTGCTACAAAGCAGAGGGCAGCAGAGGCCAGTCTGGGTGCTGTGGCTGTCGATCGGCGGACTGAAGGTCCTGCAACAAACGGTCAAGGCATTCACGATAGACTTGATGCCTTTGTGACCGGGGTAGCGTCGAAACGCAACTCAGCTTTAATAGACATTGAAGCCCAGGGCCAAGCCAAGTTCACCCAGGACCAGCAGCAGGATCTGCGGACTGGAAACGAGGATGAGATTTCTGCTTTGCCGGACAAATCGCAGTGGCAAATTGACGACAGAGGTGCAGACACAAAGGACCAAAGCGATAGCAAAAGCGAGCCGGCCATCACACGCCAAGCCAGCTTCCATTTCCCGGTTATGCGGGATCCTAATCCTCCACACTTCAACAACATCCCACATACGGCACGTGCAGCAGAGACTGCCATAGGCGCTGAGGTCAAGCAGGAGGGAGAGCAGTCTATCCGCATACCAGAGACTGCGCACCTCCGGACCGCTAGCCTTGCCCCAACGGCGGCAGCTACATCAGACTTGGACTTTGGCTTCTCGGAGTCACCCACTGAGCTCCAGAGAAGCATCATGCGCTCAGCATTCCCGATGCCATGCCAAATGGATGGAGGGTGGTCTGTGGAATATGGACGTCCGGACTTGGGCTACATGCTGAAGGGATGGGCTATGGGTGGTCCCGAAGGCCGAGGCATTCTAGGCCGCAGAACAGCAGTTTT
Organism: Ceratocystis destructans; assembly: GCA_038407095.1. Classification (NCBI taxonomy): domain Eukaryota; kingdom Fungi; phylum Ascomycota; class Sordariomycetes; order Microascales; family Ceratocystidaceae; genus Ceratocystis; species Ceratocystis destructans. Next base: position 16,720 of record JAXASZ010000819.1, read on the forward strand.
TGTATGCGGGCCGCCATCGATGAGAGAGGGTGTTGCCAGCACGGTAGCGAAGCTGCAGGCGAATATCTGGGGAGACGACATGTTGGATGAGATATTCTTACATACTGAGAACTATGCCCTATGAGTGGGAATGTGCGTGACAGAAGCTTGTGGGTGGAGAGAAGGTTTATATTTGTTTTTATATTTTTGTTGCGCTAGGTTTGATACCAAATTATGATAGGACAGGAGGGAGGTGTTCATGTGATGACATTCTATTTATTTTGTATAATGCCTGTGATACCTCGCACAACTGTAGTACTTTCTAGTTGTAGTCCTTTGAAACCAAATCACGTTCATACAGTATGATGATTATTACGGCACTAGTAGCCATGCCCCCCCCCCCCCCCTTCCCAAGAACCACTTAGGGTTGCAAGATTGAGGTCGGGAGACAGCCGGCGCACAGCTGCTGCTTATTAAGCTGTTCAAAAAGGCAACTTCTTTCAGGCAGCTACTAAAAAAAGCTCACGCTGGGCTAGTAAATATTCAGTATTTTCGATTTATTTATTCTAGCAACTTTCTAGGCCTACACGGCCGCACCATCGCACTCTCGAGAGCTGCATAGTGACCTCTGGCACTCAGTATGCCCACCCTATTGTCGTTAAATATATCAAAGTTTAAATACCCACCCATTGTCTTGCTGCCAGGAACAGTCTAGCCTTATTTGAGTCAAGATACTTCACGAGAGCATAGCAAGCACGTAAAAGGAAGTTGCCTCTTCCGAACCCGGCTAGCTGGGCTTCGAGTTTCTTGTTGTTTTGCAGGATTTTAGGGGGAACCCCCCCCTTCTTCAACTTCTACTTGCTTTGGCATCATGTGAGCTTCTTTTCTAGCTCTCTATTTCCGGACCAAAGGCTCTTTGGCTGTATGGCCCTACTAACTACCAAACTATCGCCCATTTTTCTGCACCAATGAACTCCTCTATTGGCGACGAGATCCACAAGGCCTCAGGCGACGGGGTCCCGTTCCGTGCTCGACCTAACCATGTCCACCGCACGTGGGCCCGAACGTTCTCTTCTCTCCCCGAATTATACATCCAGCCAGAGTCTCTAGTTGAGATTGAAAAGGCGGTCAATCTTGCTCGCAGATGCCGTCGGCGCCTAGTGACAGTAGGTTCCGGCCATTCACCCTCAAATATAACCTGCACTAGCAGCTGGCTAGTCAATCTTGACAACTACAACAAGGTTTTGTCACTGAATGCAGAGACCGGCCAGGTGGTTATGCAGAGTGGCATCCGATTGTACATGCTGAACGAGGTCCTCGAGAGACACGGCTTGGCCATGCCGAATCTCGGCTCTATCAATGAGCAGTCTATCGCTGGGGTTATTTCCACTGGTACTCATGGCAGTAGCTTGCAGCATGGCCTCGTCTCAGAAAGCATTTCGTCCCTCAAGATTACTCTTGCTGATGGGAGTACACAATACTGCTCAGCCGAGAAAAACACGGAGCTCTTTCGGGGCGCGCTATTATCGCTTGGAGCGCTGGGCATCATAACCGAGGTAACCTTCCAGGCAGTCCCAGCTTTCAAATTGCGCTGGGATCAAGTCATCGATGCTGACAGCCGCGTGCTCACCACATGGGATACCGATCTCTGGACCCGCGGTGAGTACGTACGTGTTTGGTGGCTTCCACACACACGCCGTGCTGTTATCTGGCAGGCCAATCGTACCGACGACCCAGAGACCCCGCCGCCTACGAGCTACTATGGTGGAATCCTAGGCTACTATATTTACCACAATCTCCTCTATCTTGGGCTTTGGATACCAAAGGTGCTACCGTGGGTTGAGTGGTTCGTGTTTGGAATGCAGCATGGCTTCCACAATGGTGCGCATAAAAGTGCGGTTCAGCAAAGCCGCCAGGCGCTTTTAATGGACTGTTTATACTCTCAGTGGGTAAACGAGTGGGCTTTGCCCCTGCACAAGGGCAAAGAGTTTTTGCGACGCTTCTCTACATGGCTGAACAAACTGCCCCCCAGTGACCCGGACTATATGGAGCCCAACATCCCTTACTCTTCAGACGGATTATACATACATTCCCCAGTTGAAGTCCGAGTTTCAGACTCGCGCGCAAAAGGAGCCATTCGGCCATATTTGGATACCTCTATGGCGGACAGTCCAACTCTATACGTCAATGCCACACTATACCGTCCATACAACATGGATCCGGACTATTTATTCCGCTACTATGCAGCATTTGAGCACATCATGACAGAGCTAGGCGGCCGCCCCCATTGGGCTAAAAACTTTCACACCACGGCAAAGGACTTTGAGGCCTTTTACGGCGCAGATCTTGAGGCATGGAGGCGAGTGAGGAACAGCGTAGATCCTGGCGGCATGTTCGTGGGCCCATGGCATCGGAAAATGGTTCTTGAAAGAAACCGTCCGAAACTGGAGCTGGAAGAAGAGTTGGTTGAGGAGCAGATACAGCATCGTGCAGGAACATTATTTGTGGGGAGGCAAGTGGAGGAAGAGTTGTAAATGCAGTATATCAAATACAATAGGCTCTCTAGATAGACTCGAATTGTGTATTTACACCTATTTGCGTATGCATGTCTAGCACGCCACCTTTTATTGCCTAGAATCACAGTTCTTGTGCGTTTGCAGGCAATTCACCCGTCTGCCGGCTCACTACCACTTTGGCCGAAATCTTTGGGACTGGATGGAGAGCTTATCGACGCATTTGTATCTTTAGTTCCCAAGCTCAAGACGTCCGCGTCAAGCTGTCTTCCTTGGGACTGGCCATCATCTGTTGTCCGCAGGCGCTTTGCTTTGGGCTCGCCCTTTACCTTTGTTTCATGTAAGCTTCCTGGCGCAGCTGCTGCTGTCTCCTCTGTCTCCTCAACCTTCACACCCTTAGCCCCATCTCGATTTGCTCTCCAGACGCCCTCCCCGTCGTCGAACTCTTCGCGTTTCCACACCTGCACCTTGGCCTTGCACTGTTCTAGCGCCTCTTCGCCCGCCTCCCATGCGGCTTTACGGTGAGGTGAAGACACAGCAATCACAATACTTTCCTCGCCAATTGGAACCGAGCCAAGGCGGTGGACCATGCTGATGCCATTGAGGCCGAAATTGGCCACCATTTCCCGACAGATAGACATCATCGTGCGCAGCGCCATTTTGTTGTAAGCCGAATATTGCAGCTCCTTGACTTTTTTGCCGTCAAAGTTGTCACGAGTCGTCCCTAGACGTCTGTTGGTCAGCCACGACGCTTTGGTGCTGATTTTATATAGCAGAAACATACCGACAAACACCACTATAGCTCCTGCCTGCGGGCTATGCACACGGTCCATGGCATCTTTTACAGATAGATGATCAAAAGTAAGGCCGACATAGCAAGATTCCTCAGACATCGTCCAAGTTTCTGGGCTAGACATGGTGTGGGTAGCTAAACTGTAGACCCTAATCTAGCTTTATGTATATGCAGGGTTAAGCGTGATGTAGCTAATCTTCAGGCACCGTAAACTGCACGCAAAATTAAGACGAAATTTTAACCAAAAAAAATGAATAATAAAAAACTTGAAGAAACAAGAGTCTCTAAAATAGCCATGTATTGATATTTAAGTACTTGGTTTAAGAAAATCCAAAAGCTCAGATGAAGTCCTAGCTCAAGGCTGAACTGGTCAATATTTTATCAAGTCCTTGGCATGCCAGCTGCTAGCACTCCTACGACAGCTGCTCACCGGGCTGTCAGCTTTCCTTCTACGTCAAAGACTCCAACCCGTTTTGCGTGAAATGCTATTTTCTACTCTACATCATTTGACAACGACCTCTCTCTAAACTCACCATTCAATCTGATATCGCTTGTATCCCATCGCGCATCGAATGTCCGTTTTTGTGGCACCCTGAAAATGGATTACAATCAGCAAATTCGTCCATGCGACAATACTAAAGCCAACATGAACGCTCCTATCCCAGACACTACTCATCATAATAGCGGCCAGCGCTCGGATAACGAGGCTTGCAACTTTGAATCCCAGTCTCGGTCTCGATCCCGATCTCAATCTCGATCTCGGTCTCGGCATGGTAATGCCCTACGCTAATCCGACAAACTCACACCAAGCCACTGCCACAGCTGGACAGACAAGCCCAAGTCTCGCCCACGCATGCAGACACTGCTACGCGCTATACCACCACCATTAACTATTACCATTAGCTGGCTTGGTGCTCTTTTAACATGGCTGCTAACATCCTTACTGGCCCTGGCCCACGAGACTACTCGGGGTCTCCCCCTAGGAACCAACGCCATACCTTAAAATACCGCCGAGCCCATAACCAGAACGAAAATCAGAATCACCAAGCAGAGCTGTCTTATGACGATGTACCTGAAACAGGCAGCCAGCATGACCACGGTAGCCCTGAGACCGCGGATGATGACGACCACGAAGATGGCCGCATTTACGAGTCCGATATGTCGCAGGACTATGGCGATGAAGACTCGTATAACTACGGTTCCTACCAACATCGCCATCACGACAGCTCGCAATATCTAGACTTGGATCGCAATGGTGGCCATGGCCAGCCGGCACAATACTCTAGAAGTCGGCGGTATAGCCGCGACCACTCACCATATTCCAAGGACTGTCAACAGCCAACGGATACCGTTGTTATTGAGTGCCTGTCGGGCAGCTTTCCTCACAGCAAAATCCTACAATCGAGCCTTTATTCATCGACAAACTTACACGAGTACCCGACTTCTCAAATCAGGTTTCGCGGCGGTATGGGTCATTATCCTCCTAGAGACTCCCTGAAATATAGCCGTGAATAATTAACAAAGTTATTTCTACGTCTAGGCTGCTTCGCATTTATCAGATTTCAGTCAGTTGAAGATTCAATGGGTTGGATGGAAGAGAACAAGCCTGTTATCAGTCTCTGCTTCCCAGAAAAGTCAGACATTCCCGAAAAGAGACTGGCAGCCCGCCTATATTATGGAAGCTCTCGGCCTCGCGATCTCCACAAGGGCGAGGGAAATTCCCGGAATCGGAGCCGCAAACGCGCTGGTAGGCCGGCGTCTTTTATCTTGCCAACCAAAAGCCAACTACTAATACTAACACTTTTACCAAGACCTTGCGTCCTACAGACAACAACTAACCGGTGCAACCGATACGTCAACAACCCCGTCGCAAATTCTCGTATTCTACCCACTAGCACCAACAGTGACAGAGGAGAAACTTGCCGCCGGGGTTCAGCAGCTTGAAAAGGAGGAAAAGCCGAACGCTCCCATCAAGGGTGAGGGGGCTCCAAAGCTCAAGTCAACAGCACCAATTGGAGACACCACAGGCCTTGGGGCCAAGAAAGGTAGCGTCTACAGGGTCATCCTAATTCGAGACACGATCACAAATGCGTCTTTGAACTATGGCTTTGCTGAGTTTTGGACGCTTGATGATGCCATGGCTGCAATGGCCAAGTTCCAGAAGTCGCGGACATTCACCATTGAAGACGCCCCAGTTGCTGTCTCAACCATTCATCTTGGCGTATTTGTCCCCGAAACTCGAGATGTACTCCCTAATATCGAAAAACAGTCCTTTCATCCACTTTTCAACCCCAAAATCCGCGTTAGATATCGAGACCTACATGTTTATCCTAGCATCAAAGTGGTCACATCAGAGCCTCCGCAGGGCACTGTCTTGGCCGATATGGCTGCTAATAGTGCTGAAGACTCCAAGAAAACAAAGAAACGAAGGGGTGATTCTCTGGCTTCGGGGACCGCCAAGAAGCCTGTGGTTATGGCAGGCCAGATGGCAATGTGGCAAAAGAAGCATGCTGAAATTTCCCAGCCAAATGATGGCGAGCCTTCCAAGAGCTCTGTCAACTCGATCCCCGTGGGCTCTAAAAACGCGCCCATCAAGATATCCCTTGGCGGCTTGAGCAAGAGTATTGGCATGTCAACAACAGAGACCGGGCCTACAACAGCACCATCAGAGCCTCAATTGACCGAAGTTTCGGACAAAACATGCCCAGCCGCGGACGAAAATCCCGTGTCATTTCTAGACCGGGATAAACTTCAGTGCTTGCTGTGCATGATGAAGTACAAGTCTTTGGAAGACTGTGACACGCACGAACGCTCACGCAATCATGCGATGGCAATGCAAGATGAAACCAAAGTCAAAGCAGCAACTGCTCGGATAATTTCCCGTTCGAACAAGAAGATGGCTAAAGAGCCTAAAGAACTATCTACAGTCAGCACGGCCACTGCCTCTCAATACCGCGATCGGGCGCAGGAACGACGTGCTGCTTTCAACCAACCCGAGCAGCCAACAATTTGCAAGCCCAAAGCCAAGGCCAAAGACACGGCAGAAGCCGGGCCCAAAGAAAGCGAAAAGATTGCAGGGCCAGAGAAGCCTTTGATCGCCAACAGCAAGGGCTCGTCATTGCTGGCTAAGATGGGCTGGACAGCTGGCACGGGACTGGGTGCCAATGGCTCTGGACGCACGGAGATTATTGCTACGAATGCGTACCAGGAAGGCGTTGGACTTGGTGCTGAAGGCAGTAATTTGGGTGATGCGCAAGTGCTGGCCGAGAAGAAAACCGTCGGTCGGTATGGCGACTATCTTGATGCAGTGCAGGACAAGATGCGGGAACGATACAAACAGCTAGAAGGTGGCAAAAGCCAACAACGGGAAACTAGTCCCAAGGCCTAATCTAAGTCGGGAGACTTGTAATTGGCAAACATGTGCAGCAATGATATGATAGGATGTCGCATACACATCAACATCAATAGACGCGAAAGACAAACGAACGACCCCATGTTTAGCCCTATCTTTCTTATTCATGGAAAGCGCGTGCAAGGCCTGAGTTTGGATTCCCTTGTTATTGACGTGAAGCCTAGAGCGGATAGGCGCATTCCTTCTGCAGCCAAGGCCTTTAGGCGAGGACAGGAAGCACGGGTTGAGGATGCAAAAATGAGAAAACGTCAAAAGCAAGCCAAGGTTATGCTGTGCTACGACGAGAACAGTAAGTACAAGGTGGAGGGGCTAGGTAGCACGCAGGGTTAAACATCATATTAGGGTTAATGTACCTCAGGCCGGCTCATAGCCGGTCAACGAGTGAACGCGTAGCTAGTCGCCATTAACGCTTCCTATTTGCATTAGGGCGATTGGAGTGTCAGGATTAAGCTAATGGCGAGCAAGAAAAAGAAGAAGAAAAAAAGCGTGCTTTTCCTCTGCTGTTATTACCGCTGTTATATTCACACTGAATCGCCATAGCTTCAAGAAATGGCGTCAGATGCCACCAATTGTCTCGACTGTCTTGGATTGTCTTAGCCCCCCACCACATGTTGCGTGTTGCGTCTTGCGTGTTGATGTTGATTTTGATGGGATCAAAGGACTCTTGGGGTTTCTCAGTGAGTTGGAGAGCTCCTGAGCACAACGAGACGCCTTTCGTTGTTTTTAGCTTGCTAAGCTTTTTTGTTCATTTTTCCATCAGGCCGACCGACGTATGCAGCTGGCCAAGAAGGGTGGGTGGCTTGCAGAGTCAGACGGCGGAATACAAGCGAAACCCAGGCGCTTATGGCAGCCAGACTGGCAGCTGATACTCGAGGGCTCTCTGTATCAGTACTTATAGACAGGCTTTACATAAGAAGCGTGAGGGGCCATACGAAGTGCGTAAATTAGTACTAGATGCTCATGGTGGGCCGTGTTGAGCTTATTAGAGATGGGCATCTAGAAATAGAAAAAGAAACAAGCTAGCCAGCCACTGTGATATAGATGTTACAAGCGGCTATTACCACTGGAATCATCTTGACTGAATTTCCCCTCATAGCCAAGCAAAGTGTCAAGTGACAAGAGGGAAAAAGGATGATATCAGAGACAGACAAGCAAACTTTGCCCGCCTAATTACACCAGTCCATCGAAATCCTGATCCCCCCCCATGCCAAGCAATCTGATATCCCATGTCCTTTTCGAATTGCTTGGCGTCTAGCTCGCCATCGACTGACTGTCTTGAGTCGGCGGACGGTCTTCCCCATCTGTTGTGTCATTTGTCTGTGTGCCCATTCTTGCTCGGTGTTATTCTCCATTGGGATATAAAAAATGCGCAAAGCTAAGGTAAAGGCAAGGAAACAAAAGAACCAGGGCGGGCTCTGGGAAGCGTATGAGATGAAGGGGGGGATGGGGGGCATCTGGATATAAACTCTTGGTCAGACTGTTGTTTGCATATCCAAATCCATATCCTTTTTATTCTTCTTCTTCTTCTTTTTTATTCTTTTATTCTTTTTTTCCTGTCTTGACCTTTCTTTTCCCTGCTTTGTTTGCCTCTTATTTCAACCCCCCACGGACGTCCGACAGCAAGTTGTACCGCAGGGAAACCCATCAAATGCCCCAGTCCAGCAGTAATATCACTCGCCTGGCGGCCAAGGCTGTTGGCATCGACCTTGACTATCGAGACCGCCTAGAGCCCATCGAGACTCTCCATGAGACTGCACACAGTATCCCCAATATCGAACCATACATCGAGAGAGACCCATCAGCCAAAGAATGGCTCTCGGAGTTAGTGCCCACCGGCGATGGCGTGGCGAACTATGTGAGGAGTTTGTTTCCTTTCTGGACATGGATCTTCCACTACAACTTGACCTGGATGTTGGGTGACGTGATTGCTGGTGAGTCTGCTCGTTGTTTCTTGGCCTTTTCATCAACATCCAAACCCACTGCAAATGCTAATTCCGTCTTGCTTTAGGCGTCACTGTTGGCTTTGTGGTTATCCCCCAGGGGATGGCTTACGCGTTGCTTGCACAGCTCGGGCCTGAATATGGCCTGTACACGTCTTTTGTGGGATTCATTCTGTACTGGGCCTTTGCCACCAGCAAGGACATTACTATTGGTACAGTGGCCGTCATGTCGACGCTGGTTGGCCAGATTGTGGAACGTATCCGTGATGACCACCCGCAAATACTGCCCGAGGATATTGCTCGTGCTCTGGCCGTGATATCCGGCGCCGTGCTGTTGTTCTTGGGACTAACACGGCTTGGCTGGATTGTCGAGTTCATCCCACTTGTTGCCATCACGTCGTTCATGACCGGCGCAGCCTTTAGTATTGCTGTTGGCCAGGTGCCCAAACTCCTCGGTCTCTCGGGGGTGAACACCCGTGACCCGGCATACGAGATCGTCATCAATATCTTCAAGAAGCTTGATACCGCAAAGGGCTGGGACGCAGCCATGGGCCTGTCAGCGCTATTCCTGCTTTATGGCTTACGTTGGCTCTTCAACTATCTGACCAAGCACCAGCCTCAACGCAAAAAGCTCTGGTTCTTCCTCTCGACACTTCGTATGGCCTTTGTTATTCTGCTGTATATTCTCATCAGCTGGCTAGTCAACAAGGATACCAAGACATCCAAGGCCGCCAAGTTTAGCATTCTTGGTAAGGTTCCCAGTGGCTTCCGGCATGCCGGTGTGCCTACCATGAACTCAGAGCTGATGCGAGCCCTGGCGCCCGATATTCCAGCGACCATTATCGTACTGATCATTGAGCACATTGCCATTTCCAAGTCATTTGGCCGTATCAACAACTACGTCATCAACCCCTCACAGGAGTTGGTGGCCGTGGGCTTTACTAATTTGCTGGGCCCGTTCCTGGGGGCTTATCCTGCCACTGGTTCGTTTTCAAGAACAGCTATCAAGTCAAAGGCTGGCGTGCGGACGCCTCTGGCCGGCATTTTTACCGCTGTGATTGTGTTGCTGGCTTTGTATGCGTTGACCTCGGTGTTCTACTACATTCCTATGGCTTCATTGTCTGGTCTGATTATCCACGCCGTGGGTGACTTGATGACACCCCCGAATGTTGTGTTCCAGTTCTGGGAGGTCTCGCCTTTCGAAGTTATTATCTTCTTTGCTGGCGTCTTCCTCACCGTGTTTACCAATATTGAGAACGGCATTTACCTTACCATTTGCGCGTCGGCTGCACTGCTGCTTGTTCGCCTTTCACGCACCAGGGGCCGCATTCTCGGAGTGATAAACGTTGAGGAGATTGCCAAGGAAGGACAGGTGCTGTATGATGAGCACGGCACTCCTGTTGTAAAAGCCACGCGCCAAGCGTTTATCCCGATCAACGGCGAGGACGGTCACAACCCCAAGGTCGATGTAGCCCCGTCGCATCCAGGTGTTATTATTTACCGTTTCCAGGAAGGCTTCAGCTATGCCAACTCAGCCCAGCACACAGACAATCTTGTAGATATTGTTTTCCGTGAGACGCGGCGCACGCTCCTCGATCGCTACGAAAAGCTTGGTGTAGGTCCGGTCTCTGGTGTATTTTTTGGAGTGTTTCGACTGCTAATTCTGGTGTTTATAGGATCGCCCGTGGAACGACCCTGGTCCTCGGCGAGGTGCTGCCATCAATGCAGATGACCACCGACCAATTTTGCGTGCTATTATCCTTGACTTTTCGTCTGTTAACAACCTTGACGTCACCTCGATCCAAGCGTTGATTGATGTGCGCAATCAGCTGGATCGATATGCCAGTCCGGAGTTTGTCGAGTGGCATTTTGCAAATGTGAGCAACCGGTGGGCCCGCCGAGCCCTAGCTACGGCGGGTTTTGGCTATCCGTCGAAGCAGACGCCGGAGTCGATTGGCCGCTGGAAGCCCATCTTCAGCATTGCGTCAGTGGATGCTGCTGATAAAGAAATAGGACATGAACTATCGAAAGCCACCAGGGTTGATGAGGAAGCCATTCAGCCGCTCAATGCCGAGTCGCAGGATGGTAAAAATGGAGAACAACAACAACAACAACAACCGCCATGCAGGTTAATAGGCAGTCCGCGAGTTACTATCAGTGGAGCCAACAGGCCTTTTTTCCATGTTGACTTAACAGCGGCTCTAAAATCGGTTATGCGCGACATCCCAGTCAAAGTATCGTCCCCTGGGTCTGATAAGGGTGAGGGTGTTCAGGTGGTCCTGGCGTCTATAGACGGCAAATGAGGGCAACGACAGGCGCATACGAGGACGGACAAAATTTCCAAGAATAACAGAAAGGGACAACACGAAGAAGCAGCGTCAAAGATAATATAAGAGAATAATGTGCAATTCCGGAATAGATAATCGCCGGCATTCCTACAATAGCCACGACATTTGGGTCAAAAAAAAGTTGCAGCAGCAGAGACGAGACAAAGGGGACAGCCACACGAGAAACCGTGACTGTGGCGCCTGTGGCTGGCGGCGCAGGGCAGGGCTGAAGGGGAGACGAGGGATCATCTAACTTACATGTATGAAGGTAAGTAAGTACCTAGGCGAAGGGGGGGGGGGAAGAGGGGACAACTATCGCCAGCAACAATCGCATTATGAGCTAAAGCAAGAAAAAACAAGCTTGATTGCCTTTGCTACGGGTCATGGACCTCAAGTGCATTTTTGAACGGCACCGTGCCTTGCAGGCAACCTTGCTACGTGGCTTGTGCCCCTCGTCCATGGTCTTTTTGCTGCTCATCGGAAGTTCTTTTTTTTTTTCTTTTTTTTTTTTAGATTTACTGAGGCACCGGGTAAATACACGGTATTACCCTTGTTTTGCGCTCGTTTATCTGTCTCTGATTGGCCAGGCCCTTTAACATTGACACATGAGCAAGGTTGTAGTTGTACAAGAGCTAAACCTGCACGCTCACCTCACCTTGCACGCTCATATTGGACGCTCATATTGCACGCTCATATTAACCCCCGCCGGTATTCCCTATTTTAGCTATGCAATTAGTATCAACAACACATCAACCTATTCTGTCCCAAACGCCCATCATAAACATACTACAGGTCCTTCCTCTCTTTGCAACGTCATGGGCTTGACCTACGCTCAAGCCATGTCCTGGCATCTAGATCTTGGACGCTCCTACCTGTCTTCTTCTGCTTCCTCTTCATGCGTACTGGCTCGTGCCTTGGGTCTCCGGGGCCGCTCTGCCCTACTTGGCTTAACCACCATGATGCATGCATAATTCACCACGGACTTTGCTGTTCATGGAAATGTTATGGACATATCTCCGCATTTCCGCCTCCGACCCTCTCTTGTTCAAGGCCAAAGTCAAGTGCTCAAATACAGACAGAAGCCCGCCTCCTCAGACTAATAATCCCTATTGCTTCTTCTCATCATCCCTTCCTTCGTTCTTGTGTTGGTGTGCCCTCACTTCCTCTTCATATGCAACCTTGTTGATCGCCCTGCCTATTCTTCCATCATTCGCCCTGCCCCCCCCCCCCCTCCCATAAGAGCAAAGGCTTACTGCGGTTTCCCCTCCGACATATCACCCCACCGTCGCCATCATGAAGTTTGCCTGGCCTCTGGTGACTCTGATCGGTCTGGCTTCGGCCATGATCGATGCTAATCACATGGTGAATAAGCATTATGAAGCGAATGTAAGACTCTAATACCTTTTCTTAACCCCATCCTAAGCCATGCTATCCAACTCCAGACTCCCTACTAACATGGCGTCTACTATAGCTTGTCGCTCGCGGTCTTATGAAGCGCAGCCAAGATGATTTCTACCCCCCTAATGTGCACGACCCCGATGCCATGTTGAGCACTATCTACCCCGTCCGCGAGATGGAGGTGCCAATTGATCATTTCCTAGACAGCCCCCGGTACAAGCCACACAATCATGGCATGTTCAATCTTCGCTACTGGTTCGACAGCCGCTTCTACCAGCCCGGTGGTCCGGTCATCCTGATGTCTGCCGGCGAGCACAATGGAGAATCTCAGCTCCCCTATATGCAGAACGGCGTGCTTGCAAGAATGGCCATGGCCACAAACGGCATGATGGTTATCCTAGAGCAGCGCTATTACGGTGACTCGATTCCCTTGCCCGACTTCACCACCCGAAACATGCGCTTCCTGACCACTGAGCAGTCCATGGCCGATATTGCCTGGTTCTCTCAGTCTATTGTCTTCCCTGGCTTCGAGCACCTCGACCTGACCTCTGAATCCACGCCGTGGATCCTCTACGGCAGTCACTACAGTGGTAGTCTTGCCGCCTTTACGCGCCAAAACTATCCCAGCCTAATCACAGGTGCCATTACATCATCTGCCGTTACCTACGCCGATAATGATTTCGGGGCCTACTACGATGCCGCACGCCGTTTCGCCCCTGGAAACTGCGCTACCATGACCCAAGCAATCATGAACCTTGTTGACACTATCATCTTGAGCCAAAATGCCAAAGATAAGGATGCGCTGTACGATCTCTTTGGCCTGACCGGCTTAACTGATGTGGACTTTGTCAATGTCCTGGCCAGTGGTATTAATAGCATGGTTGAAGCCCACTGGAACACTAACCTTGGCAGTTTCAAATGGGATACATACTGCGGCGCCATGAACAGTCCGTCTCGCCTGTATAACATCGATGACGAAAGCGAGCAGACGATGAGACTACTTGTTGGCAAGTACGGACCCTTGTACAACTTTGAGTCCGTGTCCAACACCCTAGCCAACTTCGTTGGATGGACTCACGAGTGGGTTATTTCGCGCTGTGAAGGAAACCGCGCTGAGTGCTTCTCTCGCCCGGCACACATGTTCCAGCGCTCGGGTCTTGAAGAGGCCTGGCGGCCATGGGTTTGGCAAATGTGCACCGAGTAAGTTTTTGAGCTTTCCTCTGGCAGCCGTGTTACTTCATACTAACCAACGTACGTCTCTTAGATGGGGTCTATTCCAAACCAGCACCACACCCTCCCGAAACATTCTGCCCGTCATCTCTCGCTTCATTAGCTCCAGGGTCGCTCGCCAGGTTTGCTACAAGTCCTTTTCCATCTTGAAAGAGCCCGACACCAGCCATATCAACAACTTTGGTGGCTTGAACTTTGAATACCCACGTGTAGCCATTATCAATGGCGAGATGGACCCTTGGCGTGCCGCTACTCCCCACAAGATGGGCAATGAGAAAAACATTCCGGAAAACAGCGAGCTCTACCATCTGATTCCTGGAGCTGTCCACTCATGGGATAAGAGCAGCGTGTATCAGAACCGTGTTATTCCTGGCGAGTACCCACCTCTGGAAGTTGCGGAGGTCCAGAGCCGCGAGATCTGGCTGGCTCAAAAGTGGGTGTGGGAGTGGGCTGTCGAGCGCGCTTCTCGGGATGCCATCCCGGACTTTGATGATGAAGCCACGATCCCCGTGGAAGACTTCAACTATGAAAAATACTTTGTCCCCAACGAGGCCGAACACCCGAACGACTACGCTTCTCCTCAAAGCTCCGAGCCCTCCGTTAATTCGCCGTCCTTCTTCAACTTCGAGGAATCCACAGCTGAATCGGACGCCTCTCCTTTCTATTAACAACGCTTAAACACAAGGGTTAAGTATTGTACCAAGGCACAGCCAGATCAGAAAAAAAGGCCGCTATGGTATGGCGTGGTATACATTTCTTTAGATTTCAACTAATTTCAATAATAAATAATGACGTAAACCAATCTCATTCGCGCAGCACAAACAACAGCAGCAAATAAATCAGTAGAAACAAAGAAATAAGTGACAAAAAGGCCAGCGAATCAAACGTCCTTCGCATGACACAAAAATCAAAAATAAAAGGCGTACTATCCTGAAAACATTCGTCGTCCTTCTCCCTGTCTTCTTCTCCGAACCATAGCCTTGTCATAAAATATCGTTCGCGCCTGCCCTTTCTTTAGGTAGCCTGCTTTCACATACCCTGTCTCAGTCTCTCCTTGTCTCTTTCGGCCGCCTCTTTCTCGCTGTGCTCTCGCTGTAGCTCCGAGACGCGTTTGATGGTGATGATGGAATTGGGCACTCTGCTAATGCATAGCTCTCGGCAGAAACGGCCAAACTCGCCACCAGGTATGTGTGTGCGCAGCAACTCACTGATCTCAGTTTTGTAGCGCAAGTAGAACTGCCGCTTGATTTCCTCCATATGAGCGCTATCCCAGTGAAAACGCACTAGTCGCGATATCAGCAGCTCGTTGCGCACAGGATCGCGAGATGATGTAATAGCATGGTGTAGCAAAATGGCATCACGGACGGGCTTATTGATAAGGCCGTTAAGAACATGGGCAATAACCTCTCCCTAGATTTGGACGAATCGCATCAGGTTAGCTTGGTGAGTATACAAGGACGGGGGACAACACACTAAGCGGGAAGTGCTTACCACTAGATTGCCACATTTCTGCAATGCATCTCGCGCGAAATTCGACTCATATGACCTCTCGTACTCTGTCAAAATTATCTTCAGATAATCGTCACTCCGTTTCAGGATGATCTTGAGCATTGCTGTCTCGCCGCCACTTGGCGACAAGATCGACTTTCGCAGCGTCTTAATGTCTTTGTTCAGCTGATGCACGTCAATATTCGCGAGCCTTCCGTCGGGGTCTTTATCCTCCATACGCCCCTCCTCCAGAACCATCAGTACAGCCTTCTTGAACTTGTCCTCCTTTAACTCGGCCTTCATACACCGCACCAATGAGTTGTCGTAGCGCTTATCACGGAATGAGTCCTTGATTTTGCGGATTTCCGCATTAGTGCGCCCCATGAGCGATTCAATCAAAAGCTCATGGCGTGTTTTATGGCCGTGGTACCAGAAATTAGCCCAGTATGCATCCCCGGCCCAGGGTCCCAGGGTGACGAGGTAGCACGCCTTGGCCAGGTTAGGCTCGCTGTCTTTGAGGCGTATTTTGATGTGCTTTGCAACATTGACGCCTTTAGCATGGGGGCCGACTGTCACCATCTTGCGGTATTCCTGGCTGAGTGCAGCAACCTGTTCAGAGGTTAAGCCCGGGAGGACTTCTATCAAAGTGGCCGTGTCGGGAGGCCGCCCGAAATCCTTGATTGCATTAGCTATTTGAAGCGTGTAGTCTGTGGCATCATGAAAGAAGCGTGCACGGCGCGGCTGCTCTGGAGGCGAGTCATTAAGCGACATGTCAGGGATTTGGTTATCCGGTTGCTGCCGAGGGCCGTTGCGCAGAATTGGAGAAGGCATTGGCGACGATTCTTGCCAAGTTCCGCGATACGGTTCAAGCATAGGGGAGGGTACTGCTAGGCTCACGCTACTATGGCGCCGGTCATGTCTTCGGGAACTCGCTGAGTTGTCGATAGTAAGAAGTGATCTGTTTTCCAGGTGTGTGACTGAGCGCGAACGAGAGTGAGAACGGCTAGCCCGATGATGTGCATCCACGTCTTCGGGTAAAAGTGCGCCGTGCGCTTTTGGAATTTCGGGTCTAGCTCCCGTGCCGCTTGACCGGCGACGTTTCCATTCTTTGCCTTCGGGGTGGCTAATAGAAAGCCTATGGCCGTATTTTTTGCGGCCGGAATGGCCATTTAACTCTTCGTCATCGGAACTAGCAATAGCGTCTTCTTCTCCAGGGGCCAGGTGGTTGGCGTAGGTGTTAGGCCCAGTCTTGCTGGAGCTACCGTGGCGAGAACGACTGACATCCCTATGATCACTGCTGTTTCTGCGGCTTCTGTCCCGATGACGGCTACTTTCACGGGGACGGGGGGAGATTGGCAGAGTAGTTCTAGAATCGGGTCTCGGGGGCAACAACGGGGCGTCTTCCTCCCGGTCTCTTCTACGAAGATGCCTATCTGACTGATGCCCAGTCTCGATGGCAGTGGAAGCCTGGTATTGGTGGGGGCTTGAGCGCAGCTTCTCGCGTTCTGGCGCAGGAGAAGCATGCTGGCGGTAGGTTGAACCTTGGTTATGCTGCTGCGCTGATAGCTCTTGATGATAACTATCCTGGGGCTGGGGTGGGTATGGCGTGACTTTGTCGTCATAGTAGTCATAGCTCCCACCGGTAGGCATATCATATTGCTCGGGGTACGGGGCTGCGAGGACACCGCTTATCGAGCTACGGGCGCCATGGCTGCCCTCACGCAGATTGCGGTCAATGTCCCGTTGGTGATCGCGGGGCCGGTTGCGAGAGCGAGCGTTTTCTTGTTTGCCAAGGTCTCTTTGGTGTGCGGCTCTTTCAGGCTCGCGGCCGTTGCGGCGGTCGTCACTGGAGCCGTGACGGGTGCGATGGTATGACACGGAACTCATATTATCGTCCAGATAGCTGCCATTAAGCACAGTTGGCGGCAAGGATTCGTCGTCACTGTCGAGGTCCAAGGGCTGGCGGGTTCGCGTGTGTGACATGGTAGAGGGTGTCGGCATAAAGGTAATGTCATTATCGCTGTCGTCCGGGGGGAGCGAGAGCCTCGTTCGGGGATGTGCAGCGGAAGAGCGTGAGGCGCGGCTATTGCCGCTGCCGCCTCCCTGAGAGGGCGGCATTATGAGAAGGTGGGGGGGGGGGGGGTTGCGCTGATGGCTGCTTTCTGTGCAGTGCAGTGCAGTGAACAGTGAACAGTGAATGTAGGTGGGGGGGGATATAGACAGCGCAAGAGATGGCTGCTACAAGATGCCCTGCAAATGATGGGACAAGTTTATTTCTCTGTTTGTTTTAATGATCTCGAACGACGACGATAGCTTTTGCTTCGTGGTGATGATTGAGGCATAAAACTGTGCAAAAGTACGAAGCTGCTAGCTGCTGGCTTTTACGGGTAAGAAAGACATGGGTTCTGACTGGATGCATAAAAGTCACGAGGCTGGAAAGGCTGCCATGGTTGGATCACACAAGGAGTTGCCCGTTTATTATGGCAGCACTTACAGTTCCCAACCAGGGCAACTGCTGTCTTAGAGAGGATGTCCTTGCCTTTTGCATTCTAGCAAATTGCCTGCTCTTCCTGACGTGTGACTGCTACACTTCAACGCACAGTGCACACACATGCTATGCACGCTATACATACATATGCTGCTTGCAGCCCATATCAATAGCTTTCTTTCTAGTTTATATCTACATGTGCATTGATTCCTTCGTATATTGCCTGGCTACTGCTGTGTGCTGTGTCCTGTGCTTGGAATCCCACCCACCTCAACTAAGGGCTGCATGGGGGCCAATGTTGGGGCCGCAAATGTCTGGGTAAAAAACGTCTCATAGGGTCACAACCCTTATGGTAACAACAGGCATTGCTCAGCAAGGGGTCGAACGACTCGGAGACATCATGAAAGCAACCGAATAGGCTGCAGTATGAAAGGATGGAGGCGAGGCAAGGCTGTCGTTGTATTCCATCAAGACTCCACACAGTCCTTGTTAAGATGGTGGCTTTCTGCCTTGGAAAGAGGCTTTGTAGGAGTTAAGAGTTAGGCAAGAAATAGGCATCAGCTTTCAATGAAGTCCTGGTCGCTGGACCTTGCCTTGTCTTTCTGTATAACACAAACACACACACACGGAGCTTGGGCGTGTCACTAATGCCTCTTGGCTAGTGTGGGATTGCTCTGAATGGCAAAGTGCGTGAACAGAGCATCCCATGTGGTGTTTGTTGCTCATGTGGTTTTTTTTCTTTTCCCTTATTGTTCAACCGATCGTATCATGGTTTGTTGCATATCTTGATGGTATCTCCGAACAGCCATTCCGGGGAATAAAGCTATCACCTGTAAGTCCGGGGGGGAGGCACACCTCAACCCCCTTTATTTTGTTTTTAGTTTGGGAAGTTGGGACGACCCTCCTCTGCTAGAGGTTGCCCTGCCCGAGTCTACGGTCTTGAGTGTCTGACTCTAATGATTTTATCTCTAAAGACTAGAGTATTGCTAGTCTGGCAGCCAGATCAAGGAAGATGATAGCACTGGCGTCTGTTGGAACTTTTGTAATCGAAGCATGCATTTACTACTCATCACGTAAAGCCGGGCTTTGGGGAGACGTAGAAGGCGAACACGTAGCATGATGTCCATACAACTCAATGAGTGTTTTGGGGTGCCCGAAGTCAGATCGGCGGCAAAAAAGCAAAAAAGAAACAAAGAGAAAAGACTAAAAAACAGACGAGACGGCATCTCGTTTCCGGTTCTTTCTTTCGTCTTAATACAGATCCGTTGACGTGCTGCAGTTTGTGTTTTTGTCTGGAGATCGTTCAGGACAGAACACTACGCTCGCCTCGATGGCCCGAGAAGGTTTGAACGTCCGGTGCCTTGGTATATACATGTCACCAACCCGCCTTGACTGCAAGTCGTCCGAGAAGGAATTTCTGGCCGATAAAAAATAACACTCATTATTCTAGATACGGCGATGATTATAGTTTAGCTATCAAGTAAGCGCAAAGCACGCTCTAGACCACGCGTGGCAATATAGATGATGTAAGACACCGTCTTGGGTTAGTACAAGGATGTGTGAAGATGAAGATGAAGATGAAGGTGAAGACGAAGATATAATGAAAACGAAGCCGCAGCCGGAGCTAGTATTGGGATTATCTGCCTCGGGCTATCGTGATAAGAGCTCTTATCTAACCTCGATTTCCTACGCTGAGATTTGACAAAGTAGAATCCAGAGGCAGGCAGACACTAGCAAGGAAAGCAGCCCAAAAGCTGGAAAGAGGGCAAAAGATTACTTGCATGCGAATGGACGCTTTGTCAGAAGTCCGATAGAGTAATGAGACTGCGCGCGCGGAAGCCTGAGCTGCTTTCCCGTTATGCTGAGGTCGCGACACTGGCCACTAGGACGAACACTGTATAATGTACTCACATAAGTAAGTACGTGCCAGCTAGCAGCATAGGTTCTACGTGCGCATCCACACACACGGACATACGTGTATAACAAAATGTATGTGCACCAGCTACGCCGAGAACAAGCTTTCTTCTCTCACCAGCTACCTGGCGGCAAACTGATGGCAAGCGATGCCGAAGCGGCAGCGGAGAAACCATGCCGACAAGCAAAGTCAACCACAGATTATCTTCTTGCAACTCTTTGCGTCTTTGCTGGCCAGGCGAAAGTCGTGGGCAAACCGGGTCAGAGACGAACTATTCGGCTTAGTGGTTCTTTTGTGCATCTATATTTGTGTACTTTTGTACTTTTTTCTTCTTTCTCTTTGCCCTTTTCTTGCCGGTTCTATTCTGACGCGCTGACTTTAGAAGCAACTCTTAGACGGCCAGGAGCTCGGTCCGAGGCATGGCGAATACTTGGGGTACGTATCGCCGTCTATTGCTTGCGACAGCCACTTGGCCTGGACGCCACCTGGCGAGCTGACACCGGAAGTGGAAGGTCTGTCATGTAGTTTTGCAACACCGGTATTTGTAGTTCCGTTCTGCTTTGTTTCTTGGCCGTCTCAGTCCCACCTCAGCCCAGGAACAGCAAGGTCCGACTCGAGTTATCGCGAAAGAAGAAAACAGCACCAATCCTGCACGTGGGTTTTTGCGTTGTCAGTTGACGAGCTGCCCAAGAATGGACTGGCAAGGGAGCTAGCAAGCGTGAAAACAATGTTGGTAATTCTGCGGCTTCTTGTGCGCCTAATCGAGCGGATGCCGATGAAGACGCCGTGGAAGGTAGAAAGCTTAGCCTGTTCAAGACTCTCTCCGCTTACGCACTTGAAAGCGGACTTCGGCGGAAAAAGACTCCGCCCATGCATTTCTTAAACTTTAAACTACTAATAAGCTTTGAATAAGCAAAGTCCTTTGGATGACAAGATCCTTCCTACCTCATACTTGCCGCCCTATGACTTCTATGGTGCTGTCGGCAATTTTGGCCGCCGGCCGGGCTCTTCAAGGCTAGAGGAAGAAGAGTGTATTCAGGACAAAACCATGTGATGGATGTGTTGCTTTGGTGTCCTATAGCTCGCTGTTACGATACGTCCGACCGAGGCAGCAAGCAAGGGCAGGGTAAGCATTTGGTGACTTGTTCTGGCAACCGCTACCCCTGGAAGGTTCTTTCCGAGGAAAGCAAAAAGGGGAGCGGGGAGGCTTTGCTTGTCTTGGCTCTAGCAAGAGAATAAAAGACGGCGGTAGACGGTAGATAGCCATGCTCTGTGCTACGTCGACTCTAGGCAGCCTCCGGGCGTGGTTAAATCGCACATGAAGGATAATTAATTAGAGGAGTAGTGGACTGACTTGAGTGTAAGCTAGCGCAGCTGGGCTTCATATTGGCCAGGGTTTCGGCTTTTTTCTCTTTTTTTTTTTTTGCCTGCCTGCCGGCGAGTGATGGACGGAGGTATTGGGCATGAGATGCTATTGAGTCGTGCCAATAACTGCATGATCCCATTCCACTGGCCGGGATGTACTAAAAGACCGAGGGGCTTGGTATCACGATAGTTCTCGCTTGCTCCCGTGTCCCTTTTTCTTGTCTTATACTTTTTTTTACAGCTTGATGCGGAAAAGGGGGGGCTGATTAATGCCTCTGTGCCTAAAGGTAGGTAGATCTTTGGGTTCGTAGAGGTATAGGCGTAGACGTCGCATAGCGTCTTTAGTCCTGATGTGTTTCTTATAGGGGCGTTATATGCGAATGGTGCATACTTTGTAGAGGGGCGGAGGTATAGGCGCATGGGCGTATAGACGTCATTGATGCCCTTAGAAATCCAGACAAGTGCCGACAACTATCTCGTCACAGAAGAAGGGGGATAACATGCATGTTTTCTTTTTGTTCATTTAGTATAAGCGGCATCTCCCTGACCAAGTCGAATGATTGGTAGCCAAGATGTAGCAGCATTGTGCGTTGTGTGCTTGTGTCTTTTCTTGCTCTCTGCCTTCTTTCCTTTTGTGTTGCTTGTGTCTTGTGCCCTAAGGCTTTGCATAGCTAATCGGAGTCCGGTTTCCCATGGTGGTGCGGTGCGGTGCAGAGTGCAGAGTGCATGTGTAGTAGGTAGTATGATGATCCTACGAAGAAATGCCACCTCGTCTGGAAGATGACCCGGGGGGGGGGGGGGGGGGAAAGAAAGAAAGG
>JAXASZ010000746.1:0-38242 GCA_038407095.1 Ceratocystis destructans
CCCTTGGTAGGCTTTGGAACTTTTAAACCACCCAGCCCCCAGTGCCGGTTCCAACCAGCCCCCCCCCCCCCTTTATTGTTAATCTTGCCAAAATGCCTGCGCTTGTTGACTCTACAAGCTCCATAATCGGCGGGAATCCCATTGCTCGGCCGTCCATCTCGACGCCTCTCAAGAACTCGGGGTCTCTTGCCGGCTTTTCCCAGAGCGACCTGACTCCTGCTATCGGCACCGAGTTCACTGGCCTGCAGGTCTCGCATCTGCTGGAGCAAGACGACAATGTGATTCGCGACCTTGCCGTGACTGTCTCGCAGCGAGGCGTCGTATTTCTACGCAACCAGGACGTCGTCCCAGAGCAGATGAAGGCACTGATGCTGCGTCTAACGAAGGCTGCCGGTTCTGTAAGTTTGTTGGCCATCTTGCTATTGCGATGCAGAGCGCCCATTTGCATTTATACATCTATTTGCTAACAACCTGGGGTCTCTTCCTTTGTGGCAACAGCCATCATCCTCCACCCTGCACATCCACCCGCTCACCGAAGAGGGCTCGGAGCTTGGAGACCAGATCTCTGTCATTTCCTCGGAGAAGCAAAAGAAAGGCGGCGGCCTGACGCACCAGCTCAGCGATGTCAGTCGTTTTGCTGCCAATGGCTGGCACAGCGATATCACTTTTGAGCCAGCACCCAGCGATTATGCCATGCTCAAGATCCACACGCTGCCCGCTACGGGCGGCGATACGATGTGGGCGTCGGCCTATGACGTCTACGACCGGCTGTCGAAGCCGATGCAAACCCTGCTCGAGGGTCTAACAGCGACGCACGATGCGAGCTTCTTCCACGACGAGGCACGTCGACTTGGCAATCCGTTGCGCGAGGGCGAGCGCGGCTCACCGCTGAACAAGGGCCCAGCGCTAACAGCAGTGCACCCTATAGTGCGGACAAACCGTAAGCAGACGACTCCCCGCCCCCTCCCCTCTTGATAGGCCCCTACCTATATCTACTAACACACCCTCTGCCCGGCAGCTGTCACCGGCTGGAAGTCTATCTTTGTCAACCGCGGCTTCACGAAGCGCATCAATGGCATTAGCAAGGACGAGTCAGACATGCTGCTCCAGTACCTGTTTAATCTAATCGCACTCAATCATGATCTGCAGGTGCGCTTCAAATGGAGCAAGAACGACCTAGCCATCTGGGACAACCGCTGCACCTTCCACTCGGCCACATACGACTACAGCGATGTACGCACGGGAGACCGTGTCTGCTCGGTGGGCGAGGCGCCGTACTTTGATGTGAACAGCATTAGTCGGACAGAGGCGGAAATGCAGCAGCAGACTCGGTGAGCCGTTCGAGACTGGTGCTTAGTGGGCTCGTACGAGTGTGGCTATGTATATGACGATGTGAACGAATGGTGGCGTATTACTGTTTTTTGATGGGCTTTTCTAGGGGGGTTTCATGCTGCTTCTTCTGATATTGTTTCTGCTATTATTTACGCTATTATTCCCGCTACTATTTCTGCTATTTTTACTTTTTCAATATGGTATAACCTTGTTACATCACATGTCCCCCCCTCCCCCTTTTAGAAGTTCCAAGTGATCTGATGCTGGCAGCTCGGATTGAGACAGGCCAGAGATCAATATTTAGATCTCACACCTCAGATCTGAGACCTCTTTTCCTTATTCATGCAAGATTCAAAAGAAACAGAAGCAATGACGTAAAAGAAGAAGAGCCAGAAGGGAGTCTCACCTCTCTTCCCTTCGTCCCTCCCATCCCGACAAGCCCGTGGTTTCAACTCAGCCCGTCTCTGATGATATCCAGCCCATGGACCAGCCTTCTAAAAAACAAAGTTCCAATCCTCATGGCCGCATTTCTAACACGTTCCTTGCCAAGAGAATATGCAATATAGGAGGCAGTCTTTTTGGCTTCTAATGTTACATCCAGGTATATGTATCTATCCACGATATCTGCGCATCCCATATATCCAGCCTGATATGCAAGTAGACTTCGTATCTTCTGCAAGCGGACGCTGCTGTTATCCGAGACCCCGGGGCCCAAGTAGTTGTTTTGCATTTATTTGGACAGCCACAACTCCTGCCACCCACTCTCCCTCTCGCTCCAACGTCATTACGGCCAGTCCTAAAAACAAGAAACTTACCCCCTCAATGACTATCTCCTATAAATAGAAGCCTTGAAGGCTGGGGCTCGAGGCTAAACAACAAGAACTTAGCCTTAATCCCAAAAGGAAGAGAAAGAAAAGAAAGAAAAAGAAAGGGAAGAAGAAAAAAGAGCAAGGGGTCTTGACCCTAGTACGCTTTGCCAATCCTACCATGCCAAAAGCAAGTAGGCAATCAAGTTGTGAATACGAGACGAGGGAAGGTCAAACAGAGGGTAAAGGTAATATGAGCACATGATATCTATAGCCATGTATGCAAGTAGTAAATATGCATAATCTAGTCTTAGTCATAGGTCCTCCTTCTCCTCCTCCCCGCCCCCCCCCCTAATAGTCTCTCACAACCCAGCCCAACTTCACCCCTACCTCCAAGCCCTAAGGCCCCATTATTGCTCAATTTTCTCCGAAACAGCTCTCTGTGGCTATGACTTGACAACCAAGAAGCGCAAGTGATGGGCAGCCTTGGCCTATGTTCTTGGCTCTGGAAGAAAAGTACCGAGAAGGCCAGGGGGCAAGAAGCTTGGCGTGAAAGCAGGGCAGGGCATGCACATCATAGCATAGAATAACTTAGCATACCATAGCAACAGGAAAAGGAGAGAGTCCATATGCAGGAGAGCATCTACCGTCTGCTGCTTCCGGTAACGAATGCAAGCGTGGATATAAAGTTCGTCCCTCTCCCCCCTCATGCTGGAGAATGTCTATGAAGAGAGCTCATCAAGCAAGCCAGACTCAGTTCTACATAGCTTCTTGTCTCTTTGTTTTTGTCTTTCATTTCTCTCGTTCTTTTGCTGTTCTTTCCATCTGCATTGCACTCTCGTTCTTGCATCTATTCACCACATACATTTACCATGCATCATTCTCTCTCCTCCATCTTGGCCGCTTCGGCCTTGGTTGGTGTCGGCTCTGCTGCCGTCCTCAACCTCCCCATCATTCGCGACGATGGCTACGTAAGTACCAATCCTAGCATGCATTATAATAACCCCAATTATGTTCATACCCAAACTAACATCTCTGACTCTAGAACCTTGTTGACGTCAAAATTGGCACTCCTCCCACCACCCACCGCCTGCGTTTTAGTACCGGCAGTGCCACCACGTGGGTTGTCGACAAAGTGTGCGGCAACGGTGGCTGCCCCATTCACAGCAACTCCAAACGCCCCTATTCTCCGTACGATCCCGATGCATCGGAGAGCGATTATGCTACGGATATCTACTCCGAGATCAAGTATATAGGTGGCAAGACCACGGGCTACACGTACTACGATAACTTCGATGTCGATGGCACGGTGTGGCAGCAGAGTTTCATAGCAGCCAATGAGTCGTCGTGGACTCAGACGCCCGCTGATGGCTTCCTGGGACTGGCCTTCTCCACTATCGCCGATGGTCAGACTAAAACCCTCGTCGAGACGCTTATGCTCGACGGCAAGTTGGACAAGCCGCGCTTTGGCATTTTTTACAACGATATGGGCAACCTCAACAGCCAGAATGGTGGCGTTCTAACCATTGGTGACTCGAATGAACAGATGTTTGGCAAGGAAATTATAGCTACCATTCCCACGCAGCTCTCAGGCGGCCAGCTGCAGCTCTGGCGCGTTGATGTGTATGCCATGACTGGAACGTACCGGGGCTGGGTCAGTAACGCAGTGGCCGAAGGTTCCAATGTCAACACCGATCCTGTCCCGGTGCCCGTCAGTGAGCGCCTGCCTTTGGTGAGCGGCTCGTACACTGTCTTCGACACTTCTGGCAACTCTGCCAGTGTGCCTACTAGCATGCTGGAGCCCCTGTACCGCTCGATTGGTATGGACTGGCAGTCTATCAAGAGCGGCGAGCACATCCCCCTGTGCAGCGAGTTCACATCCGACTGGAACGTTGAGTTCGAGTTTGCCAACGGCCAGAAAGTCATCATCTATGGCGACCAGCTAGCCATGCCTGGCTTTGCCAACCGCGAAGACGCTTGCTGGCCTCCGTTCGATGACTCGGGTGCCAACGAACAGTTCTTCCTCTTTGGCCCGCGCTTCCTCCGCAACTTTTACACCATCTATGACTTTGGTGGTGACAAGCCTGAAAACTACGCTCCCACTGTCTCATTTGCTCCCCTGAAGGACGAGTACAAGTCCAAGTTTGTGTAAGGAACGCACGCTGGATCTAGATTGTGGCCTAAGGCTTAAGACTTGCGGCTTATGGCTTATAGCTTGACTTGCAAAGTAAGGCCTACCTGGTCTACTCTAGGCTGTATCTTACTGGTGTAGACTAGGCGGTGCATCAACACAGGAACAGGGTCGATCCCACGTGTTGCTGGCTTTTTTCTTTTTCTTTCTCTTGCTCATTATTATTCATGATCTTTTATTTTCGGCACGGTTTCATAGCCAAGTACAGTACATAGTTGGTTGACGTCATGGCTCGAGCCGTCATGGTATAAATAAATACATATACGCACTAAATATTGGTAGCAACCCCAACTCTGAAACAGTGAATGACCGCCTGTAAATTCTTCTGGCCCTTGGCCAGTCTGTCTAGGCCGTCGGGTCTTGACGTTGGCGGACTCTTGTCATCCGTCGCGCACGGTGATTGCATTTATTTGCATCACATGTTAATGAGTATCACTGTAGACGGAAATAGTAGGTCGCTTACGTGCAATCTTCGAAACATCTTGGCGTAAAGCACAAAGTCGGGCTGTGTATTAAGTGATTTCATCAACACTTGTTATGCGGGCAGGCCCATACACACATACATACATAGAGATCAATCGACAAACATATCAACTCCTGAAAGCAGTCGCTAAATGCCCTCAACTAATTACCAGAAAGCCAACTCCAGATATCCAAGAGAACCCATACATGAACGGGAACAAGCAATGAAACAAAAGCGACGGCGCGGGCCAATATAAATAAAGCAAGCATCATAAGTGTATATATAGACAACATTAAACAACAGACGAGAGGCCAGCCCGGAAAACGAGCTCATCATATGGCAAACAAGCAACAGCGAATGCAAAACAAAGGACCAACGCGAACAAACAAATAAAAAAAAATAAAAAAACTCCCGAGACGCGTTGTGCTGGTCAAGAGGGCGTGAGGCGGTCTTATAACGCCAGGATCACCGCCAGACCCGCGCTCATAGACAGGAGCTGGACCGTGCCAAAGATTCCACCCATAGCCATGCCAACAGCAGCGCTGCTCGGGCCTGTCTCTTGTGCACCTGTAGACTCGGACGTAGAATCTGCCACAGCAGCTCGTCCAGAGCCATCAGTGGCAGTGGCTTCGCTGTTGGTAGCTGTGGACTCGGTTGTCGTTGTTGCCGTGGCCGTGGTTCTAGGAGTCACAGTATTCTTATCGCCAGACTGGTCGTCCCACAGGTCAGCCAGACACGTCTGGAACAGGTCGTTGTCGACAAATTTGTCCTTGACCCATTCGGGCGACATGTTCATCATGTACTCTTTGTTGAACGAGCCCGCTGACCAGCCTGTCAAGCCAATGTAGACATCATCGTTGCTCAGGATAGCCTCATTCTGCTTGCAAAACTTGTCCAAGCACGTGCTGTCGGTGGATGCGCCGGTCTCGGAGATCATACCTAGGCGCTTGTTTTTGCGCAGGAACTCGGCCAATTTCGTGAAGGAGTTCACATTGTCGCGCACGCACTCTAGATTCGAGCCCGAGTTGTCAATATCGAGGTACTGGTGGATATCCAAGATCAGATTGTCGGTCGAGCCGTCCGGGTTGGTGATGGCAAGCATAGCCTCGCCGCTACCGTTCTCGATCATAGTGGCCGAGTTTGTGAAGTTGTTTCCGGGAAGCAAGATCATCTGCGACGTGGCACCACTCTTGCGCAGCTCGTTGACGACATGCTGGCACGTGTCGGCCCACAACTTGATATCCAGGTCGTGCGGTTCATTCATCACGCCGACGATGACATGGTCGTCGTCCTTCCACGGCTCCATAATGTTGGTCCACAATTCGCCGAAAACCTCGTTTGTTGGGCCACCCTGGCCAATGATTTTCCCCTCGTAGTGCGCAAAGTTGTGCAGGTCGATCTGACAATAGGCGCCGGTGTCAAGGCATGCGTTGACGAGTTCCTGGTACTGGTTGAATTTGTCCTTGTCCAGGGTGCTGCCGCCACGTTTGTCTGTCAGGAAGTGCCAGCTAATGGGCAGGCGGAACATGTTGAGATCGTGATCGCGAATAAAGTGGCGCATCTGGTCGACGCCGTTGACATCGCTATACTCCTTGAGAGGGAAGATGATCTGGGTGAGGTCGCAGGTGCCCTAAAAAGAGTCGCGCTAGTCAGCATTGGCGAACGGCAGACGCAACAAGCTATGCAGGCGACGGAGCCAGAGACTTACATCGATATCACAGCCAAAGTCGGCTCCGGCAATAGCCACGCCCTAGAAGTACCATGTTAGTAGAGGGCTTGCAAGAAGAGGGTTTTTGTCCATTTTCTGATTTATTCGTCTTTTATTTTCTGACACGCATGCATCCAGGGACAACAGGGCTATAAGAAGGCCGCAGACAAGATCTAAGACATTGGGCCACGGCAAGCCGGACGTGCTCCTGTCACAATGGCTGTC
Source organism: Ceratocystis destructans (assembly GCA_038407095.1). Classification (NCBI taxonomy): domain Eukaryota; kingdom Fungi; phylum Ascomycota; class Sordariomycetes; order Microascales; family Ceratocystidaceae; genus Ceratocystis; species Ceratocystis destructans. The sequence goes on from JAXASZ010000746.1 coordinate 6,726, forward strand.
TGTCCATGTAGTGTCATGTGCGAATGCAAGTGCGCATGTATGTACGTACCCGATAGAGCTGCACAGCAGTAGCCAGGCCAGCAAAGGCCATCATGGAGTACGGAATACGCATTGTAGTAGCAGTGTAGACAGAAACAACAAGCAATAAATAATAAGCAAGGGAAATGGCGAGCGCAGCACAACAGATGGAAAAAAGAAAGCAGACAGCTGGAAAAAGAAAATATGCTGAAATAGACCGCGAAAGAAAGTTGGTGTGCGGGTAGCGCGGCGCCCGACTTGTGTTTATATTACAGTTCGTATTGACCGCCAAGCAGCACGAGAGGGAGGGAGGAGAGAGAAACGAAGGAAGGGAGAGCGTGAAGAAACGGAGTCTAGGTAAGGTTGATCAGAGACACGATATATTAAAGGTCGGTTGACTCGCCTGAGAGGGACAGACAGCCAGAGAAGACAGGATAAGGAAGGAGAAGTAATAGGGACAAGAACAGGCAGAGACAGAGGCGCAAAGGTGACAGAGGGACAGGAGGTAGTGGAGGCGGTACAGAAAGATGTACATACATGGCTTGTAGCAGCAGGGCGTGCGTGGACTTGGCCATATTTTAAGAAGTTATTATTATTAAACATTGTTCTTTTTTTTCTTTTTCTTTAGCTTTATTTCTTTGCTATTGAAACAGCCTGTGCTTGTTACTGAAATTACGGCAAGGAATATGGAAAAGGAATAATTAACTAGGAGTACAGCAACAGTACACAACGCATACAAGCTTCGCCCGGCTTAAGAGGATAACCTGTCAGGGTAAGAAAATCAACACCGAAAACGAAAGAGACCCTGAAATACGAGCTCTCCCTAATAGTGACGAGGCGATTCATACGACAAGAAACGGCCCCCATCCCCCCAGAAAACGAAGGACGAGGCAGGGAAATCCAACCAAGGCTATAATAGTCGTTGTTGGTGAAGTCACCAGCGCTAGCTCTGCTGCTCTTATTTTCCAGAATGGGATGCTCGGAGCGTGGATGTTTGAATTTTGGAGTTGAGAACAGCGAAGATGAAGAAAAAGAATGAAAAATAAAAAAGAAGCGCAAAGGAAGAATAAGATTGGCCCGGCCGACTGCGTGACCACAGCATGGCGAGAGTCCCAGAGTCCCAGCGCTGGTCGGTTGTGGCCGTAGCCGACTGCGTGCCTATCACCTAGCCCGTCCTATTCTAGAATTCTCAAGCCTTATCCACAGCCTTTGCAGCTCTTGTTCTCCTCTGGCGGCTCATGTGGCTAGCTGCTTTCATGCATGGCTCCAGCCTCTAGTGCCAGCAGCAGCAGCAGCAGCAGCAGCAGTAGCAGTAGTAGCAGTAGCAGCAGCAGCAGCAGCAGGAGCAGCAAAGCCACAGCCACAGCCAAAGCCCTAGGGAAAAAAAAACCCAAGGATTTTCCGTGTCGTCTGGTATGTTCATACACTGCCCTTTGCCTCCATATCAGGCCCCATAGCGGATGACGACACTCGACCGGGAGTCCGCCGGGGCAGTAGCATCGTGCCAGACAGGGGACGGGCGGCCATATCAAAATTCGTTTGCTCCGTCGGCTGGTTCTCCTGGTTTTGTGCTGTTCCTATGCATCATTGATGTCGCGGGCTGGCCAAATAAATAAATAAACACAAAAATGTGGGAAATAACGACACTTGCAGAATTTTCAGCGTCGCTGAGAAGTCATCAGGCAAGAGCCTTCTCCAACCCTAAAGATAGCCCTAAGCCCCATCAACTCAACTTTCGCCCTTGGTTCGCCTGTCCCCTAAGAAACTCATAATTTCCCTCGCGGCATTACTAGCAAGTTTTAAACGAGGCTCTCATAAGAGACAAGACCTCTCATACTGCTATTGAGCCAAGAAAGTCCACTCCCATTTGGTTCCGCTTGCTCCAGTCCCAAGTTGCAATCGAGTAAGCAGTCTCTACGTTGGCATCCCTTATCCTTAACCCCTAACCCCTAATCCACTTCTAATCGTTCTCTGCCAAGTCCACGTCGTCCACGCTCACGCTGCGCTGCGCCTTTTCATCACGACTTGGCTTCTCGTATGTCGCACTCCAATTCTTTTTTTAGACCAGCCCCATAGAAACCCCGATGTCATCATTGTGGGGTTATGAGACCCTAATACGAACGATGGACTTGTAAACGCATACAATGTCTAGTCTCTCTCCTTTGTCCCATGACCTCGTCGGCTGGCGGTCTTTCCCGTCTCTCAGTTTCTAGAGCTAGAACAGGAAGGGCCATTCTTTGATCTACCATATTTCCGTTATGCCCCCCCCTGCCATATCCACTGTCACTTTCATGCTTCCTTTTCACGCAAAACACATCCTTCAGTTTTGGGTTACTTTCTTGACAACCAACAACGCCTTGTGGCTTGGAATGGAATCAATCCTGGCTCTTGGATAGCCTTTCTGTCTGGAAATGTAAGAAGACGGGGAGGGGGGAGGGAATAGGAAGCAGAATACAACCAACACAGATATGCGTGTACATCAAAGTATGTTAGCTGCATATTGCACACAGTGTATCACATCCATGTATTCCTACAATGTAATGCGTCTGCTAGTTGCTTGTTAGTTGCTCCATGTACAAATATCGCTTGATATTTGCTGCAACACATGTCTAAGAGCCTGCCAGACTGGACTACTGCGCTACTGAGATCCATGGCAAGGGAAACTCAAATCTGTGCCAAGCTAACAAGAGGAATAAGCCCGACAGACATGGTGTCCAGGAAACTAACCCCCCCCTCGAGGCCAGCTTTGTGGGCGTTTGTCATCGTACGAGAGAAGGCATGCTTTGTTTTAGTCTCCGTATTCTCTCCTGCTCTCCCTTATGTGCTGCTCCTTTGGCTGCCCGTCTGCACATCTTTCATGTATAACGTCTGTAGTAACGCGGTACGTATAGCCAGCTAGCTGGCCATGATTGCAATATGTGGATAGCAGCCCAACCCGTCGAGTGCTCGCCAGGCCCTTTTTCTTTTTTTGCCGCTCGCAGTCGCCTTTATGTCCTCCATTTAACCTTTTCTATTTTGATGAAACAGACAGACATGGTCGAAAAAGTCCGCTTTTGTCGGGTCTAAGACAGTTCTCACATGCATCCCACAGCTTCTTGTCTTGCCCTCTCTTGGCCTCTATTCCGCTTTCTCCGTATCCAGCGATCATACTAGAGCATACCCAACACCGCCTTTTCAAAGAGCCTTCATGTCTTTACCTGCCATCTGGCGAGCCATAATGGGACTTTGCAGTTCTAGACAGCTGGCCCCAGGGTTACTCTGTGGCTAACTGTCGGGGTCTAGATGCGACTGTTCGTTGATCATCCATCGCCAAGGTCAACCGACCCCGGTGTCTGTTCTAGGGCCTCTCGTGCTGAACGCAGGAGTTGCATCATTGTGTAAGCCCGATTTAAGTGTCCGTAGGTGGTATGGGACATTAGGCGGGCGATTTTATCGAGTCCCAGTGAAACATTAAGAATCTACAGTGGGACACACACAGGTCATTCGCATGTTCTGGGCTACTAGACACTAGACACTAGACAGCTAGCCCAAGTAATATCACTTCTGATGCTCCTTTATCAAGTTACATGCATATGCAAGCCACTATCAAGCTGGTCTTGGCTAGACATCGATGGAATCGCTTGGGTTGTGTACTTTGATCCTGCCTACGCACTACGGAATAACCACACAATAATACAGTACACACTTTGTCTTATGAATTTCGGGCTCTGATTAGAGCAGGAAGGGGAGGAGAGCAAGTTGCTGTGACTGAGCACAGTCGGCCCAGGAACCAAGAGACATTTGGGATTTCCGGGTCAAAAGAAATTGAGGGGAAATGAAAGAAAAATATGGCACATAGCTGGTAAGGTAGGGAAGACATGCGGGTGACTAAACTAGGAGGACCAGCCGCGAGAGTCCATCTCCTCCCCTCCCCACCCACCCTTTGTTGTGATGGAAGAAGAATTCTTTCTTGCTTATAGGTGGACGTCATCCGCTTGCCGTCTTGCTTCTGTTTCTCGTCTTATTTCCTTCTTGTCTTTTTCCTCTACTTTTTATTTGCCGGTTTTTTGCTTCTTTGTTTTGTCTGCTTAATTTACGAAGCCCTCTGCTAGTGATACCCTTATATGCCTTGTACTACATCCGAGGCTCTTTGAGCTTTGATTGTCCTACTTGAGCTTTACCTCCCGCCCATTTTCTTTTCTTTCTTAATCTTCTATTTTCGAGGCAGAAAAGAGAAAGGAAACCCAGCTACTTCTTTAATCTCCATCTCACGCAAAACAGTTACTACCATGTCCAACAGCAGTGTCTCGACCACCAGCAACAACCCGTATCAAGATTTAGGCTTGTCGTGTCCCGTTGGTGGTTCTTTCTATATTTGCTCCGGCGAACCAACCGAGTTCATCGGCTGTTGCACCTCCGATCCGTGTTTGTCTTCGCAAAAGGGAGTTTGTCCTACTAGCAATCTACGAAACAGCAGTTTCAACGCCGATGCCTACCACGATATCCCAGCGCAACAATGCAGTAGCGAGAATGCTGATTGGTACACATGCACTGGCACTGTACCGCCCTTTATTGGCTGCTGCAGCGTCAACCCGTGCCAGCGCGGCTCTTGTCCTGTTAGCAATGTCATTCCCGCCGAGCTGAGTGCTGACCCCTCCAATCGTGAGATATTCCTGGAAGCCATATCCTCAGCCACAGAAGCTTTGAGTACGACGGGCTCGACAGCTACGTCAACGACATCCGCCTCTTCAGACTCGGGTGGATCGTCAAGCGGCATTGGGACTGGTGCAATCGTCGGTATCGTGGTCGGCGCCATAGCTGTGACTGGCATGATCGTTGGATTTTTCATATGGAAGCTCAAACGCCGTCGCGGCCAGGGGTCAAGCTCTGAGACTAGTACGAGCGCGGCATTCCTCAATCCCTCGACCAATGTTAGTCCGGGCCAGCATATAGTCCATCCAAGCTCCATGACACCACCAGCCAATATGTCTCCCGACTACCAAATGCCTATGGTGTATTCGGGGGGCAATAGTCCCCCGATCATGAACGGTTACAGCTACCCCCAGTACACCGGTTAGTGGCCTCTTTTTTTTGTTGTTTTGCTTTTTATCCTTTTTCCTGTCCTACTAACGCATGCCCTTTCTCCTCCCACAGATGCTAATGGTATGCCTATACCCCATGACGCCTATGCCGCTTCCCAGGGAATGTACAGCCAAAACATTAGCAAGTACGGCCATCAGTCCGTGTCTACCCTAGCTACCGACTTCAGCAACGGCCAGCGGAACTCGGAAATCTCACAGGTTAGCGGACAGCAGTCGCCTGGCTTTGTGTCAAATATGGCGCCGGTTTCTGAGCTCGATGCTACCACAACAGCTCCAGTTTTGCAGGAGATGCCTGAAGCTACTGGGACGCCAACAGAGACCAAGACTGCTCAGCCCCAGAAATGATTTTGAAGGACGAGGGGAGATGATGGAGTTGGTTATTGGATGTTGGATGGAGGTTCGAATTTGTTATAAAGGCGGGGAAAAAACCCGGTTGGGTATGATAACCCTAGCCATAGGGTAACCCTGGCATGCATAATATGTTCCCGCATGTTAATTTTTATAAGCCTGTTTTTTACTGGCAATCTTGTCTAAATTATCCCGTTATCGTCCATTAAATACTGCTATTTCTATTGTATTGCGTTTGGCGAGCCTCGGTACAACTTCCATTCGTGTGGCAATACTTGGACTTCCCCATGGCCATTCCCCCCCCCCCTCGGATTTTTCCAAGTGCGGAGAGATGTCCAGAAAGGGACGGAATGCCGTTGAGTAGGAGGGTGAATGCTCGGCTATGGTGCAGCATCATAGAATATTAGAACAGGGCGCATTACTTTCTCCAAATATTCGCTTGCTGTCAATAAAGTTTGGTGTTGAATCTTGAAATAAAATACTTGGGAATTCTTCCCTTGCATCCTCCAGCCATCACCACCGTGTCTTTCACTATCGTCCTTTTGCTTGCCAACGCTCTCACACTACGAATCAGCCCATCATGTCGAACCTTTCAATTGTTCTCTCCGAACGTCCGGTTGACGACATTATTCCCGGAAAGACCTTTGTTCAAAAAAGGACTCCTATTCCCACAGCCGACCAGCTCCAAGACAAGCAGATTTTGGTTGAGACGCTCTACGTCAGTCTCGACCCCGCTATGCGTGGCTGGCTGAATGGTTCGTGAAACTGGCTACTCTACTTTAAACCCTAGTTCTCAATACTGATGGTCTGTCTACCTTAGATTCCCGCTCATACCTGCCGCCCGTTAAGATTGGCGAGGTGATGCGCGCCTCGTCAATTGTCCGTGTGCTCGCCTCTAAATCTAGCCAGGCTGCTGTCGGCGATATTGTGACTACTATGTCCGCTGGCTGGACTCAGTATGCCATTCTCAAGGAGGGAAGATTTGACCCTACTAGCTCGCTTCCCAAGACTTCGTGTGCAACAGATCTTATTAGTGGCGTCGGTATGACGGGATTGACCGCCTACTTTGGCATGACTAAAGTTGGGGAGCCTAAGCCTGGTGACTTGGTGGTTGTCAGTGGTGCTGCCGGTGCAACAGGCTCGGTTGCTGGTCAAATCGCCAAGCTGAATGGCGCGCGGGTCGTGGGTATTGCCGGATCGGATGACAAAGCCCGGTACTTGACGGAGAAGCTCGGGTTCGACGTAGGTTTGAACTACAAGGCAGCCGACTTTAAACAGAAGTTTAGTGCGGCGACGAAAGACTTGATTGACGTGTACTTTGACAACGGTAAGCAGGGATAGGGAACCCAGGTCTGGCCTACATTGGAGACAACCTCAAGAAGCTAACTATTGTTCTGTATGCAGTGGGTGGCGAGATCCTGGATATGGCCCTGCGCAAAGCGAAGCCTTTCGCACGTTTCGTCATGTGTGGTGCCATCTCGCAATATAATCTCGCTGAGAAGGACAAGCGAGGCCCAATCAACCTTGACAGAGTCATCACAATGCGCATTAAAATGCAGGGGTTTATTGTTACTGATTTCGTCAAGGAGTACCCTGTCGCCAAGCAGGAGCTGGCCAACTGGCTAGAAACCGGCAAGATCAAGAGGCAGGAGCACATTATCACGGGCGGACTAGCCAAGGCCGAGCAGGGCCTAGTGGATTTATTCAAGGGTGTCAACACTGGTAAGCCGACTACAAACCCCTTTTATTGCGCTGGTTTGCATCAGAAGTGCTAACAACTATCTTACACAGGCAAGCTACTGGTGGAGGTCAAGCCTGCAATGCCCAAAGCCAGTCTGTAGATTGCATACATGGTAAAATAAATCGTGATGGGAACCAGCATAGTATGTTTGTCTAGAGGACGAGGACAGGGGGCCAACCTGTATTTACATGCCCGGGACATGAAACATTTTCCCATTAGATGCGTCAATGTTGAGTCCTGGAGCAGTCTTTGATCGACATATCAATGAACTTGTATGTATGTTGCAGGTCTGTTAATGTCTCTTACGTAAGCCGCCCATATCTACTAGTAAGCCTGCCTCTATCGCCCTCGATGCGGGGCGCTTTGCTTGGGCTTTCTAGGAAGAAAATTTATAGGATACAGTAGTAAAACCCCCTAAAAAAATAGCCTCCTAGCTTTGGTCGGTGATCTAGGTATTAATTCTTCCTCGTGCGTCCTTCACCTTTCTCTATTCATCTGTTCGTGAAGATCAAGGCTAGTTCTGTGTTTTAACAATATCACTTGTCGAGTTAAGACTCTAAACCTTAGGGCTTGTACCGACATCCCGTGTATTTACAGCCCGTCCATCAGCTGCTGTTTGTTGCTCGTCACATCTACTGTGTACTCGGGCAGTGCATTTTGCTTGACTCAAGCGAGGTCACTTTATCTCATGCATTTAGCACCCTTTAGCGCCCGCCTCGTCTGCCAAAAGTTCGCCCGTCTTTTTAAGCTGCGCATGCGACTTGGCGTCTCGTTCACCTTTTGCTCGAACATTCCTCCCTGTCACTCGATTGGATTTGGGCACAAACTGCTCTTCTTTTTCTAGGACAACCGCGCAGCTTTTGCTAAGATAGTATTACTGCAATAGCATATCTATAACTTGCCCTTGTCTGTCTCCCCAAACACCCGATGCTGCACCAATGCTAAAATGCATTCGTTGCCCGATAGCCTCCTCGACCCCGCGATACCTATATTCAGATAGATACCACCATAAGCACGTTGTACCTACCGTCATCTGTCTAACACGACACGCCGTCAAGATCATCACCGCTATACTCACTGCTTCTTCTCAATACTCCTGAACAATCAATCGTCTTGCTTTATACAAATACTCTCTCGCCTTTTTCGCTGTTTCAGCCATGCCATCCAAACCTGCCCCATTCCCGTCCAAGGCGCGATCGCACTTCTCTCGATCGCGAGCTGGTTGCTTGACATGTCGCTCTCGCCGCAAAAAGTGTGATGAAGCAAAGCCTATTTGTGGCGGATGCGAGCTGGGAAAGCGTATCTGCACATGGCCGTCAACGAACAAATCAACCCAATTTCATGATGAGCCAGCACAAGCACCATCCTCAGTGACCCAGAGTGTCTGGCTAGGCGTTGCAGACTCGACCTCTGGCGTGCCCTCATCTGATGGAATAGCTGCGCCCCATCCTCCACCCTCTTGTGTCGTGTCTGCTCAAGTTTCCGCTCGGCGAGATTCTACTTCTACTGGAGTCCACAAACACATCTCCGCGCCCGATCATAACACTAGCAACTCCTTCACCGAGCCTGTGCTTATCCATGACCCCACACTGCGGAAATCGCAAGACAATCAAGGTTTTTCCCATGCGCTTAAGACCCCCCCTCCAGTTCCCGGCATCATTCCGGTACGGGTTTCTAGAAGACCCACAGAAGTTGTACCTGGATTCCCTCAAGGTTCTTCTTCGTCAACCGACTTCAATCCGCCTCCTCCGTCTCAGCCAGCGGCAAGTTTTATGCTACAGCCCCCCGCCCCCTCTGCAGACGTGATCCCACCTGATGCTACTACACTTTACGGAAATCCAAATGTTGATCCTCATAATTCTGCCGAGATGTATGGCCCGGTGACGCATCATTCCGTAACTTCCATGGGCCCCGAACCTTACATTCCAGTGCCACATGAAGCCAGTCTTGGAGCCCCCGTAATATCCCAGGGCGAACCGCCTGTTTCTCATATGGCCGCGGCTCCTTCAACACAACCTGACATGGGATTACCACAGTTAAGCTATTTTCCCGAGCCTCCTGGCTTAATGCCGGTGAGCGCACCAACCTCATCAGACTCGCCGTCAAGTGCAACACAAACATATGCTGCTGGTAGCTCGCCTATCGAGTTCTACTCAGCACCCCCCAACAATGAGCAACATGCCGACTGTATAGCTGGATATGGCGTGGCCCCCATGAAAGTCGTGGAATTTCCTCGAGGCCTAGGCCCTGTTGATCAATACGGAGCGTACGCCAACCCAGAAGAACAACCTGACATGCACGAGATGGACTACGAAATTACCCGACGCACGAATCCCCTGAGTATATCACAGCTAGTAGGCGAGGCTTCATCCACACAATCCATGCAGCCGTTGCTTCAGGGCCAAGAGCTTTTTCCGAACAATGAAGAGGATAATTTCGGTTTCCACCAAATTCATGAAGAACCTCCTCCATTGCAGAATACTCCTCCCGGCGCCAGACCTCCAACACCTATCATGATAACGGGCTATGTGAATGTCAGTGAGGATGGCATTATTTCACCTGCTTCTAGCTACGATAATCTAAATGCTGCACCGGCTGATGCACCGGAGGTGATGTTTGCTAAATTCATTTCTGAAAAATCACGGCCAATGGAGGTGCTGTATGATGACGATGCTACCGGCTATGAGCAAAACGTCGTTAATACCGACACCAGCAGCCTTCGTATCCGCAAGCAACACCTCAAGAACAAAAAGGCCAAGTCAAAAGAGATGGTCTTGCAAAACGTTCTTGCTAACCAGCGTAAACGCACACTGACCCACACCGAACGTATAAACAGGGCTATAGAGTTTGGGTCTTTGCACCGCACTTTGTATTCCACTGACGACATGGACTTTGATCCCCGCTCACACTTGCTCTTCAAGCACTACTTGGATACCGTAGCCGATCAATTAGTCACGTGCGATAAATCGATTAACCCGTTCCGCCGACATGTACTCCCGCTCGCTATAAAGGATGACATTTTGCTCCATGCTATCCTGGCCACAGGCGGCGCATATTTCTGTTTTGAAGACTCGGTGAATCCGACGCTGGGTGATGTGTCACGTCAACATTATTCGGTCGTGCTGAACCGGTTGCGCCCAGCTCTGAAGTCAGGCCGTTATACTTCGAAAACTGAACGAGTATTTTTGGTCACCATCATGATGTTGCTAAATCTCTTCGAGGTATGTGATCGATTGCATTGCCCCTAATCATACACACCCTTTGCCCTTGAGCGAGATTCACACGTGCGCACTACTTGGCGTGCCATTTGTCTACATATGAACGATGTCGAGCAATCCATGTCCCTTTTTGTCTGCCCGCATACCTCGCCCGTTGCATCTATTGTGAAACAAATCAATTAGTTGCTGCATCTGATGTCTTGTGTGTTCTGTAGTCAGAGCCATAAACCTGCATCTGTACAACTGTAAATGTTTACGCAAAGTATACTAACGTCGTATTTCCCTCTAGACACTGGCCGGCCGAACACATGGAACCATCCTTATGCACCTTATAGCTTCCCGTACCATCTTGCTGTCCCTTATAGAAGATCCTCCCAAAGATACATACTCTGAAGTTGGTGTCATCTTTGGGTTCGTATGTGAATGCTACTGCTACAGTGGTACTATGGCTGCCCTTTCTACGCTTCTTTGCTACGGAGCTCCCAAGATTCCTATTGACAACTTCATGCGCGACCTTTCTTTCTTGCGTCAATACCCCACATATCGTGGCTTCCTAGGCATAGGCCACAGTTTGTGGGAGATAATTCCAGATATTATTGATCTCGGCCAGGACCGATTTCTGGAAGAAGAGAATGGAACAGCTAGTATTGAGGTATTTTCACGCTACCGCAGCCTTCTCCGCCGCGTGGAAACCTGGACAGATCCCGACGATGACGGCAATATGCGCATGGATTGGCGCAACGCATCTGCTGTGTACCAACACACGCTCATTATAGTGTTGCACAATCTGTACTACAATGATTTGTACTCGCAGGAGGAAGTGATTGCTGATGTACGTCTACGCGTGGAGATGGCTTTCCCGCTGCTTCTCTCGGTTGCGCTTTCGTCCAACGTTGGTATGATGATGCTGTTTCCCTGCATGGTTCTGGCTTCCTGCACAGAGCAGGAGTGGCTAAAGGGCACATTCCGCTATGGTATCATGGCGGCCAAGTTCAAGAGTTGCTCGATGAAGCAAGCACTTCTAGTGCTGGAGCGACTGTGGACTGATAAGTCGAACGAAGCATTTGGCCCAAGAGGGCTTGGATATATAATGAAGAAGCATGGCCTGGTGTTCACGATGACCTAAGAGGTCAAAAGAAAGTGCTTTCCGGTCTAGAAGAATATACGGTAAAGCCTGCTGGGTATTTTTCTTGGCCCTGTTGCATTTAATTTTTGCTCTATCTACGTCTTCGTTATAATTTTCTGGGGGGATATTTCATGTTCATGTGCTAAGCCATCTATCAATGCTTTCCATATCTCCCTCCCCCCTCTCCTCCCGGTGTTTCATTAGTTCCTTACCCTTTTTATCCTTTGTTTTTACCATTTGCTCGCATGTCTTTTGCGGAGAAAGCCTGGACCTATCTACCTGCGTCTGCGCCATCACACCACACAACATACTTTGGTCATATTCTTATTGTAGCTATTTTTGTATACTAATGTTCTATATACTATTATGTTTTCTTACGCCACAATTGCTCCAGACTTCTTATTGTTCTTGCCACAAGAATTGGCTTGCGTTCTGCTCTGTGAATCGAGATGGAGATAGGGGCTACAAATATCCCTGGGAGCAAGCACCAACTGTTTATATACGTCTGAGACCCCCAAGGATTGAAAAGTAGGATGGGTTTTGGATCATTGTCATTGTATAAGTTCGTATCTTTATAGGGTTGCTTCTAATTCTAAAGTTTTAATCTATAACAAATAAAAGAAGGGGGGAAAATATGGAAAAGAAAAAGGAAAATAGAAGACTCCGGACGTCATTAAGCAAAGCAGCAAGCCTCTCCACGGCAAATAGCTAATAGCAGATTGCAGATAACGTCACGTCAATACTTCACCCATCTCTAGCCGAGATGAGCACCCACCCCCCCCCCCCCCCCCACCAGCATGATTTTGGTTTGGAGGCAAATCGACTTGTCATAGGTATTACAGCAAACTGCGCTGCTCAGTTTCCCCCTCACCAAAATCGCGGTCGGCATCATAGCTGTCCCGTGCGTAAGGATATCCACCTGTTTCCAGTGGCTGCAGATGCTTGCCGCTGTTTCGGGCGCTCTGTGTGTCCTTTCTCATAGTCATAACAGGCACAAGCTCGTGACCCGCACTGTAGTCTGCCAAATTTGGCACTTTATAGGGTTGGTTTGGGGCAGAGTATGCCCTGCCCCTCCGATTCTTGATCCACTTTGTTGGTGAGGCAGAACCAAGACGAGAGCGCATATCCTTTTTGCTGCCGCACGGCGATGTTTGGCCAGAGGAATGGTTGCTGAGGAAGCGAGGGGATGGGTTTCCATTTAACTGAAAGGTGGGATGTTGACTGGGATTATGGTGGTGGTAGCCTGGACTAGTGGATGTGGTCGGCAGTTGCCATGACGGAAATTGATCAGTTTGAGAGTCCTCACGATTGGTTTCGGGAAGTGCATTGTGCATATCAGTGTAATGACGTCTGCTGGCAGAGTTGTTGGACCTGCTGATGGTAGGCAAGTTGGATATAAGGTTTTTGGCTGTGGAAACGGTGCTGTCTTTCATGGCTGATAGCTTTGAGCCTCTCCGCGGCCGTGTAAGTCCAGCCTTGAAGTCGTTGTCATCATTGGTGTCGTAGTCATGATGGGAGGCAAATGGGTTAGGTTTGGCGTAGACAGACTCGCTGTCAAGGTCGTAGCGCACGGAGGATGGTTGTTCAACGCCTTTGTAGATGGATTCTTGGGCTTCGGAATAGCGGCTCCATGTGGTGATGGATCTCGATCTAATAAAGCAGGTTAGTAAATATTAGCCACTAGCCACCCGCCATTTGCGTAAAGAGTGAAGCGGTGCAATAATACCTGTTCGTGAAAGGCCGCATGGTGTATATTCAGGACTTTAGTTTTATAGCGGGTTTAGTTAGAATGTATGATTGATATAATAGTATGAATGTTTATGTATATATAGTAAATAAGCTGATGGCGATGCAGGAACGGTGATGGGTTTGCTTCAGGCTGGGCTAATTTTTAACTAGGAAGCTTGAAAAGAATGACCATTAGATGATAGGGAGATACGTCTATTATACTGGGCTGTCAGCCTCCGATTATTGTGTAGCTAAAGGGGGGGCGGAAGAGAGGGAAGGCAGAGAGGTAGGGAGGGGCATGGTAAAATAGATGTACGCAAAGTTACTCTTGGAGTACATGAAGGGTACGAGGAAGTTAGAGTGCATATAGTAGTGTGTAGCAGTAGTAGTTCGTATGTATCAAGTATTGCATGGTGTGTGGCGCAGAAGGTCTTCAGACAGCATGAATGGGGCCAAAAAACGGCCTTTGGTAACAACCTTTAGCCTAGCCTGGATGAAGGGGGGGGGGGGGCGGGAGGGCGCCAAATCCAGTACGAGACATCCTAGCTGAAATATAAGGCAGCTTAGGAAACATCGAGTTGATTAATCAGACGCCAGGATGCTGTGGGCTACGGTATTTCGGTAGCTTCGGCTGCACTTGATACATGCGAAGAAGTGGCCCTCCAAGCCTGAAATCGTGAGGCGGCTATTTTGGATTGCCAGATGGTTAAGTGGCTGGGAAGTGATGGCAAAAGAAGGGTTCTATCTTGTAACTAACCCTAAAGAAAACACCAACGTAGTAACGTAGTTCGTACGTGTGGTTTGTTTATTTGTTTGCCCATCTACTTTGGCCAAATATCTCAGAGATAAGGGGTGGAAATAGAGAAAACTTAGCCAGCAAATAAGAGACTTTTTATTATGTGATAAGTACTTCTTTTGCTTTGCCTTTATTTCCACACAAGCAAGGACATGTGCCTACAGAGTATCAAAACACCAGAAAAAGGAAATCAGCAGGAACATCGAGAGACAACACGGATGCAAGTGGCCTGGCCCGGTAGAGAACAGCCCAATGTTGTAGCTGTGCCTTGAGTTATCTGTTTGCTCCCTGCAAGCTTACCATGGTTTTTATAGTTTTATTTCATTTCGGCTGTAGAAATGCTTTCTGGAGCGAGTAGAGCCTAGTCTTCAGCTGGATTTCCATACAACAGTCTTGAATGCTTGCTCGCTCAGCTCATGGGACAATGCTTTAGCTTACGCGAAGAAAGATCGAGAAGAATTGAGAAGAATAAGAGAAGGTTGCGAGAAAAAGCCTTCTTGGGGCCAAAGCCTCCATAGAGACAGATATCGGTCCTTCTTTGGATGTTTGGAGTCGACAAATTACCGTGTTATCTGCGACGTATAAGCGTCCAAGAGAGAAAATAGAGGGAAATCAACTAGATAGATAGCTTGAAGAAACACATAGGGAAAGAACAGAAAAGCTTTTCGATTACTGCACAACCTAGCACGTACGGGAACCCTCTTGGATAGTAGCAGGATGAAGAACGGCAGGACCCCGCACGCAACCAGACGACAATGCTTTAGCCAACTAAAACTCCCCATATAGAGAGGTGAGCCGATCATGGGATGGCGTGGGGTTGCTGGGAAAATTGCCAACACTGGCACCTAGTCAGTCTAAGCAGCCATATCCCAGGTGTGTATATCTTCTCATCCCTTGATAACCTGGCGCTCCACGGTAGTCAAAGTACTAATCCATCAATACTTTACCCCAGAGGATAGGTTCCTCCGTGCCGCATACAATAGCTTATATCCACCCGGAGGAAGGAAATGTGCTTGCTGAAGGAAAGGCTACATGCTGCAACAACAGGCACAAACACCACGGATCTCGTCGATTCTAAAAACCACCTCAAAGTCGCTCACTTTGTAGCAAGCACAGATGCTTATTGAAATCTCTTTTATCGGTATTCCCGGCCTTGATACAATGCCGCGCCGTGCTCTGAAGCTTTGGCCCGCACAAGGTTCCACAAAACGTGTGGTCGGAACTTCCGACTTTCAGTGAGATTTCTGCTTAGAAGAGCAGTAAAGTTCTCGCAAGTTCTAAGCTCTGGATAGAGCGTTGACCTTATAGTTTTCCAATGGCAACTGGCTGGCTGGACTGTCATGCAAGCCGGGCTGGGCTGTTGGAATGGTCGGAGCGTCGAGACAGCGAGGTAGACTGGGCGACGAGATATCCTTATTTAAGGCCTTGGCCCCAATCGAAAAAGACGAATCTGTTTTGCCTTTATTCCCACCAAGCTCATCTCTTGTTCGGTCTTCACCTCTTCTTTCTTCTTTTCCCCTAGTGTTGCGTCTGCTACAACCCTTAATCCCCTCTTAATTGCCTTCATCATGAAGTTCTCTACCATCGCCTCCGTCTTCAGCGCCGCTGGTCTGACAGCTGCTACCACTTCAGCCACTCCTACTACAACTGCCCCTGGCCGCCCTGCTTCTAGTGGCTTTTCTTCCACGAGGGGTGGCTACCATTACAACTTCAACACCGATGACCCCAACGTTCGCATGTACCCCACATGTGCCATTTATGAATCGGAATACTTTTGTGTTAATATCGAAATTAGCCAAGCGGACATGATCGAACTGATCTTGGCCGAGATTTTGGCTACTGCTACTACTACCACAAGCACTCCCAATCCTACGGAGATTGCTGCGTCCCAGCCAGTTCAAATTACTCAGCACGACTCATGCATGTATATGTTCAATGGATGGGTCTGCAATGAGAACCCTGTGCCTGGATCTCAAGATGATGATGAGGTTGCAGCTGTCCGCCAGGCTTCTGCTAATTTGTTTGCTGCCAATGTCGAAGCTGCTGCTTCCAGTAGTACTAGTAGCAGTGCCGTCGCTGCTACTACCAGTTCTGCCTCCATGGACATCGATGATTCCGATACTGAGTACGACGAGCACATTGAGATGGAGCCCAAGCCCCCTGTCGTGCCTCGCGATGGGGAGGCCAGCGGCCAAGGTAGCCTGTGCGGCCGTTGCAGCAAGTGCAAGTGCGGCAAGAACGGTGCTGCTGCTGCTACTGGTGCTTACGGCACCGGCGCTTACGGCACCGGCGTTGCTCACCCCACTGGCACCGGCGTTGCCTACCCCACTGGAACCGGTGCTATCAACCCCTCCGGATCTGGCGTCAGTGCTACCGACCTCCCCGATTCCGGTGCTAAGCAGCTTGCCGTTCCCCTGGCTGGTCTGATGATCGCTGCTCTGGCTCTGTAAAGAGCTGGTATTAGCGGAACTAAAAGGCGGCAGATAGAGTGTTAATGGCGTGGTTATCCAAGTCTCGATGATGATTTCGAGTTTGACAGGGCTTTTTGAGGGGATGAATTCGGAAGATGTTCTAGAAGTAATACTAGAAAGCTAATAGAATTAATATCTTGCCTACTTGACGATATGATTTCTTGAATGGTGATGGGTTTCCC
The DNA here is from genome assembly GCA_038407095.1 of Ceratocystis destructans. Lineage (NCBI taxonomy): Eukaryota > Fungi > Ascomycota > Sordariomycetes > Microascales > Ceratocystidaceae > Ceratocystis > Ceratocystis destructans. The sequence goes on from JAXASZ010000746.1 coordinate 23,435, forward strand.
AGTCTAGTTGAAGCTCTTGTTAGATATCATGAAGCTAAGTTGTGTAAGTGAAGAGTTGCAGGGAAGATAGCTGTAAATAGATGCAGCTCGGCCATCCGCCCGGAGGTAGGATTGTGTGGGTCTGTCTACCCGTTTTTCGAGCACGTGAATGCTGGGTCACAGGGTCTCATAATCTAGGGTTCTGGATGGAAAAATTGCAGCGCTGACGCTGGAGAGCTGAGACAGTCTAGGACAAGATAGCCAACCAGAGCCACGTACAAAAGTACATGGAGGGTAGGATGAACACAGTCAGGCTTATGGGGAGGATGCCCTTAGGAGAGAGAATACAGAAGGCAGAAAACTAGCACCGCGAAAAATATTTCGGGCCTGTTTTAACATCTTTAAAAAACGGAGGTGCACCCTCGTGTTTTAGTGGAGACGGCGTTTTGAAGGCGCGATAACTTTCGTGACGCTTTTTTTCTTGTCTGTTTTTGACTCGTGATTTACCACACTTCAAGTAGAAATGGAGCCGCAAGTGGAACGCTGTGTATAAGGCAAAGCTCAGATACTAAAAAAAGCTTAATGTTTTGCAAATCGCTGCTTTCCAATAGGCCGCCTACTACACGAAAACGTAATGGGCCATATGGTGAGCAGCTGAGTGTTGTTGTGTCACTGGCGGCGCTTTGTTTTTTTTCCCTCCCTTTTCGTTTCGCACTCTCTCACTGTTTTCTGCCTACGCGCTCCGACTGCAATGCCACCAGCAGGCAAAGTACTGCACATGTTTTGCGGAGCCAAAAGCAGCATGGCTCATGGCTACTCACGTAGTATGTAGTATGTAACTTGTTTCTGCCCACTAGCTTCGCCAAGCACAGGCCAAGACGGCGGATTTTCTTTTTACCCACAAGCCAGGACAAGCTGACCACCGTATGGAACGGGCTTTTGACGGACAATCCATCAGGGTTCTCAAGACTGTCAAAAAGCCAAGCAAACTTGGTTGCGAAAATGGTGCAAAGGCTATCCGGGTTCTTGTCATGGTCATGATGGGCCAGCCTTGAGAGATCAAGGGCTCCAAACGGAAACAGTAGTTGGCCGCCAAATCGATGACGGATCAGAGAAGATTGGCTAATATGGCATGGCATTTGGCATGTCCATCCTACGGCGTCTGTCCGTGGTCTGGTTAGGACATCGAGGTACTTGTCTGAGAGCTAGGATGACTAGAGTTCTTGTGCCTCGCTCGGCCATGTCCATGGCGTTATTGTATGGCATAAGGAACCAGCCTGAGAAGCTCGACGCTCGGTTGTCTCTGGATGGCCACCCACGCTCTTTTGCTCCCTCATACGCTTAAGCTGGTCCATTGAGGTCCATGGAAGAAATGGCACGGGGGAAGGGCGACGGGGGTGTAAGCAGACCAACTTTATTTAATACGTGACGTGCCCGAGTTTCTATCGAGGCTGACTTTGTCTCTTTTCTCCAGCTCAGCTCCAGTCTCCCCCTCAAACCGTGTGCTACCAGGACTCATTACAGGACTTGTACTCATCACTTGGCTTTCGTCAGTGTGTTTTCTTGTCTGTCTCCCTGCTCTGCAAATCTGCCCCCAAATCAAGCATCAAGCAGAGTTTCTTGCATCAAAACCTTCCGTCTTTATCCTACCAAGTCGCCCAATATCGTTAATATGACACGACCGAGTCTTCTGTTTCTGCTCTCGGCGGGCCTTACTGCTGTTGCCGCCCAGTCAACTGCTGTCGAGACCGGCACTAGCTCTCATGATGATCATGATCATGATCATGCCGAGGGTACCTCGATTTCTGCAATCTCTGATTGCTATGTCAAAGACTCTACGCAGTAAGATTGAACTGTTTCTATCTACATCTTTGTGGGTCTCATTTACTGATATTGTTTTGTTTTCTTGCGCTCGTTTCTGCAAACAGGTACTGTTTCTCGGGACACAACGAGGTTTATGTTGTAGGCAATGTAACCGACTCCGATGATCTCCCTACGTCATACTCAGGCTGCCACAATCACGGCAGTAAGATGTAGGTTGCAGCTATTTGCATTATTGTGACCTCAGGCAAACTAACTCGTTTTATAGCTTTTGCATGTCTGGAAGCGACGAGGTGGAGGTTGCTTTTGTCAATGCTCCTTCGACGACTGCTGCTGCTCCTGCAACCACCGCTCCTCCTACTTCTACTACTGCTACCGAGGCCCCTGTCACGGCTGTGTCAGAATGCCACACCCACGGCTCCCAGTTGTATGTCTCTATTTTTTTCTTCTTTTGTTCCGCCGGCACCAGAGAATTTACTAACATACTACTTCAGTCATTGCATGGCCGGTACTGTCGAGTACCTTGTCGGCGTTCCTGTAACCCAGGCTACTAGTCTCCCTACTAAATATGATAGCTGCCATTCTCATGGCTCTGAGTTGTATGTTGCTCTTGAGATATGAAGCAGATTAGCTAGCGTATTAACCAAGTTTGTAGGTTCTGTGTCGACGAGAACGGCAATGATGTGAGCCTCACCCGTGAGGACAGTGAGGCCTCGAGCTCTACTTCCACTACCGGTACTACTTCCAAGGCTGATATGGACTGCCACTTCCATGCTGGCGTCGAGTAAGTTCTGCTACACATCCGTCTTCGCCCGAGAGATAATGGCCTGTTCATCTTTTGCTAACATACAAATTAGGCATTGCGTCCCCAAGGATGGTAGTGTTCTTGCTGTGTCTTGTGAGCGCGTCGATAGAGACTATAACGTCAAGCTTCGTGTTGGTCTTCTGTTTGTTATTCTAGCAACCAGCGCTATTGGTATAGTGTTACTTTTACCCTATTCATCTTTGTTACACAATTTTCTAACAAACTCCCAGGCGTGTTTGGCCCCATCATCCTCACCTCGATTCTACCCAACAAGTTGGGCTTTGTCTTCGTGGTCCTTAAGCAATTTGGCACTGGTGTCATCATCTCCACTGCCCTTGTTCATGTAAGAAATGCCTGCTCATTTCCGTCGATACCTAGACGCCAACGAATTGACATTTTTGATTTAGCTCCTCACCCATGCTATGCTCATGTTTGAAAACGAATGCTTGGGTAGACTGGCGTACGAGTCTACTGCCACTGCTATCGTGATGGCTGGTGTTTTTGTATCGTTCCTTACTGAGTACATGGGCCACCGTTACATTCAATGGAAGCAGTCAAAGAATAAGGCAAACACCGAGCAGAGTGCCATGGAAATTGCAGTTTCTAATGAGCTGGTCAATATTGTTGTTATGGAGGCTGGAATTGTCTTCCACTCACTGCGTAAGTTGGATACAGCTCCCTTCTAATGCTATAACATCTTTGCTAACACGTGATTTAGTGATTGGTCTGACTCTTGTTGTCACTGGCGATAGTGTATTTATGACTCTTTTCATTGTCATCATTTTCCACCAGATGTTTGAGGGCATTGCCCTGGGCAGTCGCATCGCCACTTTGGGTACTGGAAAGACATCTGCCCTTGCAGGCTTGGGCCACCACCACACTGGCGAGCACAGCCACGATAAGTCTGCGGTACAGGTTATTGACTCACCAGCTGACTCAGTGACCGATGCCCCCCGGGTGTCTATGTTCAAGAAGCTTCTTTTGGCATCGACCTTTGCTCTGGTGACCCCTATCGGTATGGCTATTGGCATCGGTGTCCTGGACCACTTTAACGGCAATGACAAGGAGACCATTATCGCTATTGGTACCCTGGATGCCTTCTCCGCTGGAATTCTTCTGTGGGTTGGCCTGGTTGAAATGTGGGCTGTTGACTGGATGCACGGCGAGTTAGCCAACTCTAGCCCTATCAGGACGGCGCTTGGCATGTTTGGCCTTATTTCGGGCATGATTTTGATGAGCTTCCTTGGCAAATGGGCTTGAAGGAAAGGGAAACCACGGCTACTAATCATACGGGCACGGTATGCGCATTTTGTAATATCCCAATTTTAGACTTAATTTTAAAAAAATAGGCGGGTAATCGTTTGTTGATGCAAAGCAAAAAAAGCATTTATAGTTCGTTATGGGCCTCGATGGGCTGCACCGTAACAACCTCTGGATTAGACATACTTCCACTTCTCCATGAGTATGTGAACACCCAGTTTGACGCTGCTGCGCCAAATCTACCGCTCTTGTCAACTACTACTAGTCCCGCCTGTATTGACGGAAACCTCCGCAACATACGACGCACTGCGTCTTCGGCCGCCAAAGATGGCGACATGCCACGCCTCATGTTTTCTACGGCTTGATAACAAGGCAAGAAGCGCATCATTAGATCTCCGTCCCCTGTAGCGCCACAACCACCAACCTCTCCATCAACGTAGGAGCCACTGCCGACTATTGGCCCATCACCCACACGGCCGGGAACCTTGTGAGTTGCGCCGTTGGTGGAGGTAGCCGCTGCCATTTCACCTAGTTCGGAGATGGTGATAACAGAGACTGTATCGTGGTGTTGAGGAAAACTGTGAACAATACTCGGAGTGTTGCGGTTGATAGACGGGAAGTCTGGAGTATGAGACTCTTTCGATGGACATGATCCGGAGCCAAAACCCACGCGGAAGTTAGGTTGACAGTTGTTTTCCTTCCACGCGTAACATGTGCCCCTAGACTCATTTGTAGTCAGATCAACTTCCAAGAAACCTTTCTCCAGGGCAAATGCAGTGGCGTGATCACCAACGAGGAGCGTATGCTGTGTGTCTTCTAGTACCCGCCTTGCCACGCCTATAGCATTCTTGACTCTGCGTAGGCCAGCCACGGCGCCAGCATTCATAGTGGTGCCATCCATAATCAAGGCGTCTAGCGTTGTTTCGCAGCGTTCATCAGGAGATCCGCCATAGCCTACTGTGCCGCCGCACTGGGAGACTTCACATGCGGATGCACCGGCTTCAGCTGCGTCGAGAGCAGTGGCAGAAGACTTGAGAGCCACAAAGGCAGCATCAGTAGTGACTGTAAATGGACCTCCCCATGTGTTTATGACAAAAGGTAAAGTCGCACATGAACCAGTATTGATTAAGCATACACACAGCGAGGTGAGTAAGTGACGTAGTCTCATTATGAGGCAGGGCAAGATAGGGGAAAAATCACTCAGGTTAAACGATGTCGAGTTGGATGCTAATGGGTAGGTTGACCCTTTATGAGGCTAGAGAGTTTTGAAAGGGAAGCGCAATTCTTTCTAAAAAGGTTGAGCTTAGGTTTCTTCTGGATAACCTAGTGTTTATTCCGTGGTGATGCGATGATTAAAGAGCAAAGTCTTCGTTTGTGAAAGAATAAAAGAGTTGCTTGTATTATTCAATGTCTACCTACTAAATAATAGCCAACTACAGGAGGGCCTCTCTGCTCAGCGTAGCCATAGCCCTAGAGCGTGCTTGCGGGGCTCCCAGGGGGGTTGGATACCTATTTTTTAACGTCTACCCACTGTTACTTTGCAGCCATACGATGGAGATTGGATACTTGGTATTTTTGGTCTGTGGCGACCTCGTGTAAACTAGTGTAAAAGGGTGACGGCTTTCGGAACGGGAGGTAGGCCCTGGCAGAGCACAGCGGTTTTGTCCTTACATATGCATGGTTGTTGTCGTATCGTGTAGAGCTCCCTCAACACTTTCCCATGGAGCCCTCCTCGACATCTCTTTCCGATCCTGCAAACGTTTCCTCTCATTCCTTCCATTCTCTCTCTACTCGTCTGCATCCTTTTCGTCCCCTTCCCTTCTTCGTTGATGCTCGTCCTACCCCGAGGTTGGTTGTGTTATCCTGGGCTGCCCTTGTCTAGAACGTTCCCTGTGGTATGTGGTGGCAGTGACATGCCTCTCCGGGATAGCCTCTCTGTAGTGTCCAGTGGGCTCGGTGGGAACACTGGCTCCGAGTGGGCGGTATCCTTTTTTCCCTTCCATCACCTCTCATAGTCGGGATGTATCCGGTCTCTCCTCCATCTCCATGCTCCTGCCAGGCTGAAGGTGTGTTTTGCCGCCAGTTCCTGGCATCTTAGCTTGGACGGGGCATCGGCTAGCTCGTTGCCTTTTATGCCCATATGTCCTGGGACTCACAGCACTCTGGAAAGCCTTCCAAGTGTCTTGTCTGCCCAGGCTTTTAGGGGTCGTCTTGTCTCATCTATTTCTTCCTGTGATGTGCTGTTTTTAGTGGCTGCGTTGCGAAGTCGGTACACGATTCCTGTTATCCAGACACAGCCAGATTTCCCCAGCTCCTTCGCTCGCTTAGCTGGCTCGAGGGCGCCGACTGCCTCCGCGTCTGCCACTTCCATACACTTTCCCAGATCTGTATGGTCTATTTCCTGTGTATCTCCGTCCCCGATGATAGCCCATCCCGCACCCGCGTTGCCACTTGTATCTTTTGAGCAAAGAATGCGAGAATAAGAAAAAAAAAAAAAAAAAAGGCAATCTTGTGTTTGCTACATAATATCAACTAAGCACAAATTTCGGTGTTCCAATGGGGGTGGTGGCGCAGTTGGGAGCGCGTTAGACTGAAGTCACAAACCTCAGTTGCCGTTCATCGGATTATCTAAAGGTCACCGGTTCAATCCCGGTTCACCCCACACATTTTGTGCATCTTCTTTTTTTTTGCATCAGCTCGCCGAGGCTGGCTGGTACCTGAGCCGCTGCAAAACAGCAGAGTTGCCGCAGTTTACCCGCAAGACGCGTCGCTCTCTTTGAACGGGGCCGTTAAGCTCCACTGCCAACCTTCAATTAGAAGGTGTGAGATCATAGCAATTAACGCCGATTTATTTGTGTGCGGCCCTGCTGGCTGGCTGCAATTTCTTTTCCTTCAATATATTATTTTGCTCTTGGACTTCGCCTGGATTCTGCTGCCTTCTTATCGAAATCCACCGCCCCTTTTCTATCTTGTCGGCCTAATCAACGCCGAAACAAAATACGTATCGACGATTTCGTCGTATATTTGGCCTTCAACGCTTATTTATAAGGGTGGCTGCTTAACATTGCTGGGACTTGGAACACCACGTTGCTTTCTTTGCCTTGCCTGCAGTACTTCATATCCTTCCTTGCTCGATATTAATTGGCCGATTCGTTCCAAAGACTGGATGCCAGTTCTCATGTAGCACGTTTTGTGCTGTTCTATACCTAGCCCAAGTGGTGATATTTATAACTCTTGCGTTACTCGCACATTTGCAGACCCTGCCAGCGACGACTCGTCCCTCTACAGCAGGCTGAGCTTTACGCTCTGTTCTCCTTTTTGTTGCAGCTTGAGCAAAAGATTTCGTCATTTTTTGGTCTAAAATATCTTGAACTGGCTATTTTGCTGCCTTAAAACTCCAAATTTTAGCGATGCCTACTATTGAAATTCCATCCTCCAATAGCCATGGTCTGCAGGATATCGCAAACGCGCTTCTGAAGGCAAAGCGCATAGTCGTTGTGACTGGTGCCGGAATCAGTACAAACTCTGGAATCCCAGTATGTTGGCTAGATCATATATCCTTTTCTTTATCCCTTTTTCTTTTTTCACTATGTGTTGTCTCTATTCTAACAAGTGCTTGCTTCCACAGGATTTTCGCTCAGAAAACGGTCTTTACTCTTTGATCCAGGCCCAGCTAGATGCTGCAGCCAAGGGAGACGCAGCAAGCAGTACCGGATCTTCAGAGGCACAATCTCGAAAACGACAAAGACTTAGTGACTACGGCCCGAGAACAAGCGAAGATGGGGACGTTAATTCATCAAACTCGGAGTCTAGAAGCTCTTCCCAAACTAGCTCAGTTGTTGGCGAAGAAGACATCTTACAGCCTCTTCTATTCACACCTGGCCAAAGAAGGGTAGGCCGTTTGAATCGTATATCCACGGGCGCACAAGCATTAGCGTCATCTCCTTTATCATCCCCGCCGCCGGGAATATGGGACTCATGTGACGACTCCGAGAAACTTGAATGTGAAGAGGAAGAAAACTCGCAAATTTCTTCTTCTCAAACGTTACCTCGATCTCTTCCGAACTTGAAGGGCAAAGATCTCTTTGATGCACAGATCTGGTCTGACCCGCTACGGACCTCTGTCTTTTATACCTTCGCCACTACCCTGCGGCAAAAAGTACGCGAAGCCAGACCTACGCCTTCGCATCACTTTATTAGCCATTTGCGGGATCGCGGAAAGCTAGTTCGATGCTACACGCAAAACATTGATATGATCGAGGAAAAGGTTGGCCTGAGTACAGAGCTTGCAAATGGACCAGGTTCGAGAAGTAGATTTACCAGGAGATCAACCCTCCAGCGTGCAGAAAGCATGGTCATGGTGAATTCGAATACCGAAGGTCAACAGAACTGTCTAGATGAAGCCAAAAACGTTCCATCAGCCTCTCAGCCCACGCCGACTTTATCTCGTTTTCCATCTGAAGTTTCATTGTTGAATGATGGCCCCCTTGATTCACAGCTAGATGACGAAGATGAGGACAAGTCAAAGGCTGCTCTGCAGATACGGCAAAAGTCATCAGGCGTGGAGTGTGTATACCTTCATGGCTCTTTGGAAAGCTTGCGCTGTTTTCTTTGTGGAAAGTCATGCGATTGGGATCCCGTCGAAGCAGAGACTATTGGAGGCGAGCAACCGGACTGCCCACATTGTACCGGGGCCACCGAGGCGAGAAAGGAACGCGGCAAACGTCCCCTGGGTATTGGCAAACTCCGACCAGACATCGTCCTCTATGGCGAGGAGCATCCTAGCTCACATCTCATCTCACCAATCATCACTAGCGACCTGGGAGTAGCACCAGACATGATGCTTATCATGGGAACTTCTCTACGCGTTCATGGTCTGAAAGTCATGGTACGTGAATTCGCTAAGGCTGTTCACAACAAAGGTGGCCATGTCGTGTTTGTCAATTTTACTAAACCCCCCGAAAGTATATGGGGTGACGTCATTGATTACTGGGTGTCTTGGGACTGTGATGCGTGGGTGGATGATCTAAAAAGCCGCATTCCTCTGATGTGGGTGCCATTGGGAGAAGAGGATGAGTGGAAACGAAAACAGCGAGACGCAGCTAAGGCTGCAGCGTTAGAAGCCAAAGCAGAGGCTAAAGCCGCAGAGCGAGAAGCTAAAGCTGAAGCCAAGGCGGTTGAAAAGGAAGCAAAAGCCGAGGCTAAAGCGGCTGAGAAAGCTGCCAAAGAAGAGGCCAAGGCCGCCGAAAAGGCAGCCAAGGAAGAAGCGAAAGCCGCTGAGAAGTTGGCCAAATCTGAGGCCAAAGCTGCGGCAAAGGGAATGAAGCTGGCTGCTTCAATTCAAGGAGACATTGCCAAATCACATGAAATCTCATCTGAATCCTCTGAGCTTGCAGCCTCTGGACCACAGTCTGGCAACAGCATATCCATTTTTCACCTTCCACCACTCCGACTCAAGCGTAAATACGTTAGACGCAAGAATTCGCAGACGGCACAGTCTGAAGTCTACAATTCAACATCTTCAGATGTACCAGTCCCAGCCTCGACATCTTGTGCTTCGGATGCTCGACAACCGGTGGTGGCTGCCGTTTCTTCAAGTGACGGTGTCCATGATGGAGCTAGTACGATAGAAAAAAGACCGGAGAAACCAGTATCAACGATTTCAGTTGATGGTGTACCCAGAGCTCGTGTTCCATTGCCTGACGAGCCAGTTTTGGGCGGCAAACACCGCATCAACTATGTCCCCCGGCCACCGCCTCTGTCCGAAATTGGCGGGCTTGAAAACCGAGGCTCTAAACCCAAGTCGTCTTCTGGCTATTCGAAGAGCCCCAAGGCAGAGAATGACGTGTGCAAGAGAAGTGTTGAGGTTTCTAAAAGCCTATCCCTGATAGCCAAGTCAAAGAAGCCTCGCAGCAAAAAGCGAAATACCGTTGAAGGTTTGCCGGTTTCCACTACTATGTCCTCATTGTCTAATAATATGACTGCTGCGCAAATAGTGGCGTCATTTTCAACTGAAAATGATGTGCCTTGCACGTTTACAAAATCTGCAGTTCGTCAGACACAATCCACCCCATCTAGTCCACAGTCTAAGATGCCTTCAATGACCAATACTCCTCGTCGCATTGTCCCAGATGGATTTCATGGATTCATGATTGACATGTCGTTTGCCATACGCTTGAACTCCAGTGCTGAGCCAAAGGCTGTTCCTTGGACTCGCGATCCCTTCTTTATACACGATGGGCTTTTTGGCTCGGTGAACAATTTGTGGTCTCTCAACTTGTTACGGCCTCGACGCGACGAGTCGCCCATTCGGCTCCGTCCTCCAGCACCTGATACCCTAGATACTTTGCAATATGTGACGCCTAGTGCTGAGAAGAATGAAGACTCTGAGATCCCGTATTTGAAGCCCGTTTTTGAAGATTCCAGTGCACAGCCCCAGGGACCGGAAGAGAAACGGGCACTCGAATTGGAAGCTGGCACTGACACTATCGCTAATACGGCTAACATACACAACGAAGCGCTGGTTGAACCCAAAACAGGACCATGCGCGAGCCATCAAGAACCAGTACCCATCACTCCGGTGCAACTTGAAGTCGATCTGGAGTCCAGCATAGAGCGCGAGCGCTCGATCGGTGAACAATCTGCATCCGTGTGTTCTCAAGATGACGGAGGTCTTTTGCCCAAAGCCATGGATTCCGTCATTTGCAGTGCCAGTGAACAAGATAATGGAGAAACAACCGCTATAATGGCTCTTGATGGCCCTAAACCTATTGAACCAAGGAAGAGATTACCGTCGCCATTACTTACTCGCTCCCGGTCCAAGGCTAAGATCGATGGGAGCAAAGAGTTACCGCAAACTCTTGAGACTCCTACAACATAGCCAAGAAAAAAAAGTAGTCGGTCAAGACACCAGACTGGATGGAAAGGCCACCAGTGCGAAACGGCGAATGTGTGCACACTCCCTCGGGCTTTGCTTTATTTTCTTGGTGCTACATGCACGAAATAAATGACTTACGATATCACGAACATATTTATACATAACAATTCTATTCTATATACTATTCACGTTCTTCCATTATTTCTAGCTTGCGTATTTCTGGCATTTATACATAATATCGCGGGCAAATATGATGAAAACTGAAGCTAACAAATAAAATAGAGTCAACGGAAAGAAAGGTCGAGTTGAAGAAGGAAAGTTGTAAAAAAGGGAGAGGAAGAAGCCGACTATCAAGCTTAGCGATAAGTTTTCTGCCTCTCCCACAGCTCTCCTACCTTGTGGTTGGGATGCTCTCACGATGCTAGTTTGGCCCTGCTTTTCATCGCCATCCGGCTTAGCATACTCAGAAATGATCATGTATACCCCAAGCTATATTCATAGTCCTATTCTCCTCTCCATCTCTCCATGCTTGGAACACCGTGCATATCTACAAAGCTTCGTGTCTGTACCTCGTTGAAAAATGTCTTGTCGTATCCCGGCGCAGACCAAGGCTACACGCTCTCTAGCACTAAAAGCTAGCAAGTGACTTCATGGGCTTTCTTACGACACCTTTGGCCCTCACATGCCTCTAACGACTCCTACTCTACTGTGTGTACCGTAGATAAGCACTTTGGACGTTGTTTAGCCAACATGCGCTGGTAGATTGAGATGTAAACCTGATATTCTATATTATGATGCAAAAGCAAACACCCTATTCACGTTGTTTAGTCTCTGTTAATATTTCCCAAATTCCCTAGCCATGAACGCCTCTATTTCCAGAATCCAAAAACAATGCCTAAAAGTGCAAATTCGTTAAAAGTCATCATGTGCAAGTCGGTGCCCTCACTGACGCCATGTGTTGTATAGGGTTCAGCCGTCCAGCCGTCCAGCCGCTTACTTTATAGCAGAAGAGTCGCAGTGACTAGGCCAAAGATAGACAGCGTACACCATTTGTTGCTGTCTAGACTGTTTGCCGGGCTGGAAGATCCGGTGCTGTCGGTCAGGTCAGTGTTGGTCCGACCAACAGGATTGGTCACGTTGTTGAGCGAGTCAGCAGTGTCCATGCTAGGACCTCTGTTCCAAAAGTCGACCAGAAAGAAAGCCGGTTGTTGACCATACTCTGTCTGGCAAGTGACAGCGTGCTGGCCCAGGGCCCCGGTCAGGGTAGTGCTGGGACTGTTGGTGGTATCAATCATGGTGGGGTTGGGGCCATACACTGTAGTGCCGAGGATGGTGTATGTCTCATAGAGGAAGTGATTGACCAGCGGTATCATGCCTGAAGCAATGGCGGATGAAGCGGAGCTAATGGTAGATGGGCGATCCAGGGTGCAGTTGAAGCCAGAAGAGGATGTAACCTCATATGACGTTTCAAACATGTATGTCCACTCGTTGAGTAGATATGAGTAGGAAGGGTTGTAGTCAATGGCCGCAACAAACGACACAAGCCGCTTGTTGGCCGAGATCATGGACTGTAGAGTCGGCCAGTTGGTGGTTGCCGAAGTGCTTGTCGGCGTGTATCCATACGTTGAAATGCCCGAGCCCTCGAAAACAGAGCCAAATTCGGCTGCGCTGGCATTGTCAGAGTTGACAATTAGAAGAGTCACGACGTCGGTAGGGTTATCGTCCATCCATGCTTTGATGTCGGCCAGCCAGTCCTGTAGAGGGCCAGCGTCGAGCAGCGAACAGCTGGTATGGCACATGCGCAGCGTACTGTTTTCCACATGCACTTGGATCTGCAGTAAGCGAATACCAGCGTTGAGCGCGATGGTGGCGTTGTAGTACTGGGTGCCGGACTCAGAGTAGCCAGTCGATGCGTCACGGAGGAAAGAGCTGTCGTGTGCTCCCATGTGGGTGATCTGGTTGTATTGCATGTCGCAGAGGCCAGCGGCGTTGTTGCATACTGTAGCTGAGCTGGTGGACGACGATGAAGAGGAGGAGGTGGTGGCGACGACGGTAGAGCTGCCGCTGCTACTACTGCTAGCAACAGCCTGTCTGGGATGAATGGCCGAAGCAGCAGCCGGTGCCACGACGGAAAGAGCAGTGAGAAGTAGAGATGAGGGGCGCATGACGGAGGGGTCAAGATGGGCGAAATTGGATCAAAGCTAGAAAGAGACGAGGAAGCAACTTGGGGCCACTAAGTGTCATTCTATATCCAGCCAAACTTCTTTCATCAAGACGTGGGGACGGGCAGGCTTTTTCTACTTGTACATTATGGCATGTCCTTTCCTTGTTTCCCAATTGTCAGTCTTATGGCTTGGCTCTGACAGATCTTCCGTGACAGCCAGAGCAAACTCAGCCTCAAACGTCCGATTAAGCCGGCGGGGTGAGTAGGTGTAAGGCTTGTCGCCCTGCTGCTCTGCTGTACACCTCTTGCGTTGCGTATGCAGACGGACAAGAGGGCCCTGCTGCTGATGGTGTTGGTTCGCTGCTTGGCTGGTGACGTGGATCCTGTTCGGGTAGGCAAGGCCACAGGCAGGCCTAGATAGGGCCAGAACCACACAGGGGGATAGGCCTTGCCAAAGACAGTGTTGGGGGCGGGGCAGTGCGAAGGGGCCGCAGTAAGCCCAGCTGAAACGAAGCAGGGCCTCTAGGGCTTGTTAGAGTGCTCAAGTGTCATTTATATGAGAAGCATTTCAGTTCTATACGAAACGAAACACCTAGGCGTTTTGTTTTATACGGGGGCTATCAGTCAAGCTTCTAATGACATGCAAGAGAGGCGCTCGGGGCGCTATTTGGCCCTCTCTGATCGGCCGGCTAGCTGTCATGTCTTTCGTTGCTCTCATGCATTTCGTCACTGTTTGTCGCCGTCGCTGCCTGTCACATTCTGACATTGACTGGCCATTATTGTTCTCAGTCAGCTATTTAGCCTTTGTATGCGCGGCCTGCCTTGGTTCTACTCGCTAGTAGCTCGTATGCCTGCAAGCTAAGCCCCCAAACTTGCGTGTTCATAAGAATCCCCATTCCATCCGCAACAGCTGGCCCGACAGTCCGCAGCCCGCAGCCAGCCAGCAGCAAATGAGATAAAAATAGAGAATTTGGGCTTTGATGCCAGCCCAGCTGGACACTGGTATCTGTGTTGCTTTCAACGCGAAGGACATGAACAACCTTTGGCTGTCAAGACAAGAGTAACAAAAGTGACTGACTGAATATTTAAGATCCATTCTATTTTTCCATTGCACCAAGCCTTACGTGACATTTACGCACTATCAAAACGGAAGAGAACCGTAGCTATTGTATAGTTTATGTCGTGAAATAGAAAAGAGTGTTCGTTTGCGCCCTTCAGTGGCCGACAAGATGTCGTCCTCCGCAATTTTAGGTGTGTCTCCTATGACTTGATAGGGTCCGGCCTTGCAACCAGGAGGCTTTTCCGCCAGACATTGCCCGAGGCCTCGTGTTTTTCAAGATAAATATATTCAGATCGAATTAGTGTGGTGCTCTTAGTTTGTGGCGCCCTGCCTGTTGAGTAGTCTAGTCTAAGAAGCCAGCGGTTGTCGGCCATTCATTGATTACTTGAGTATATTCATCGCCTACCGGAATCACTCAGATTAAACGACGCCGGACTGGCTGCTGGATAGAACTGAGTCTCTGTAAGGCTCACTATGGTGTTTTGACGAGCGAAGCGCAGTTGCTCCTTAGCCAATGTGTTGCTCATTTCCGCTCTATCGTATTTGAGGTTGAAGTTGAATTTGAATCTGAATCTGAATATATTTAACGTCTGCTGGAATCACTAAGATCAGATGACAGTTTGAAGTAGATAAAGAAAAGAAAAAAAAGAATTTGATTTGAATATATTTATCGTCTACTGAAGAAAAAAAAAAAAAAAAAAGACGCCACCCTCTCTTTGATTTGATTTGATTTGAATATATTTTACGTCTACTGGAATCACTAAGATCAAACGACGCCGGATTGGTTACCGGACGGAATTAACCCTCCGCGAGGCTGACCACCGAGTTCGGGCGAGAGAAGC
>JAXASZ010000804.1:0-38188 GCA_038407095.1 Ceratocystis destructans
CCCCCCCCTCCTCTTTCCGCCCCCCCCCCCCCCTCCCCTTCGTCTTATAATGTATAATTTTCGTTGCACATAAAGACTAACGATCGTTTCTAATCCTCTATAGAAATCGAGCGTGGCGCAAAATGTATCGTGGAAATGAAAGGCAACCAGACCGTTCTCACAAACCATGATACTGGTACTCCTAATGCAAAGGGCGCAAAGGACACCGGCCCCAAGACCTTTGCCTTCGACAAGTCATACTGGTCCTTCAACCGCGACGACCCCAATTATGCAGGCCAATCTAATCTTTTCCAAGATTTGGGCCAGCCTCTGCTCGACAATGCCTTCCAGGGCTATAACAACTGCATATTCGCATACGGCCAAACCGGCTCCGGAAAGTCATATTCTATGATGGGCTACGGGAAGGAAATCGGTATCACCCCTATGATTTGCCAGGACATGTTCCGTCGAATAGCTGAGATGCAACAGGACTCATCCTGGAAATGCACTGTTGAAGTCTCATATCTGGAAATCTACAACGAACGAGTCCGCGATCTTCTCAACCCCTCTACCAAGGGAAACCTGAAAGTGCGAGAGCACCCCTCAACCGGTCCCTATGTCGAAGATCTTGCCAAGCTTGCCGTCACGAGCTTCGCTGAAATTGAAAATCTCATGGATGAGGGTAACAAAGCCCGGACGGTCGCTGCAACTAACATGAACGAAACATCCAGTCGAAGTCATGCCGTCTTCACGCTCATGTTAACCCAGAAAAAGTACGACGCCGAGACTAAGATGGCCATGGAAAAGGTTGCCAAGATCAGTTTGGTCGACTTGGCGGGCTCCGAGCGAGCAAACTCTACTGGTGCCACTGGCGCTCGTCTCAAGGAGGGTGCGGAGATCAATAGATCGCTTTCCACACTGGGCCGTGTAATTGCTGCCCTGGCTGATCTCTCCACAGGTAAAAAGAAAAAAGGCGCTGGTGGTAGTACTGTACCCTATCGTGACTCCGTCCTCACATGGCTGCTCAAGGACTCCTTGGGTGGCAACAGTATGACTGCCATGATTGCAGCTATATCCCCCGCTGACATTAACTATGATGAAACCCTGAGTACTCTACGATACGCCGACTCAGCTAAGCGTATCAAGAACCACGCCGTTGTCAACGAAGACGCCAATGCCCGCATGATTCGCGAGCTTAAAGAAGAGCTTACCCTGCTGCGCAACAAGCTTGGTGGCAGCGGCGGCTCGGGTGGGCCTGGGAGTGTTGTTCCCCCAGAAGAAGTCTATGCCGAAGGTACGCCGCTGGAAAAACAGTTCGTGACTATCACAACTCCAGACGGCTCCACTAAAAAGGTTTCTAAGGCCGAGATTGCCGAGCAGCTAACGCAGAGCGAAAAGCTGCTCACTGACCTCAATCAGACGTGGGAGGAGAAGCTCCAAAAGACAGAGGAGATCCAAAAAGAGCGTGAAGCCGCTCTCGAGGAGTTGGGAATCAGCATTGAAAAGGGCTTTGTGGGACTAACTACACCTAAGAAAATGCCCCATCTGGTTAACCTCTCGGACGATCCCTTGTTAGCAGAGTGTCTAGTCTACAACCTCAAACCGGGCACCACGACAGTGGGCAACGTCGAAACTAACGCCGATCAGTCTGTCAATATCCGTCTCAACGGCTCTCGAATTTTACACGAGCACTGCGTTTTCGATAATGCTGCTGATGGTACGGTTACTGTCATTCCCCACGAGGGTGCCTCAGTCATGGTCAACGGCAAGCGCATTTCGGAGCCTAAGCAGCTGCACTCAGGATATCGAGTCATCCTGGGTGACTTTCACATTTTCCGTTTCAACCATCCCACAGAAGCCCGCGAAGAGCGGGCCCAGCAGAGCCTGTTACGCCAGTCTATAACAGCAAACCAGCTAGCAAATATGGGGTCCCCCAGCTCCGCCCATAGACATGGCCATGGCCACGAACGGTCTTTTAGTCGTGCTCTTTCTGACATGGGTAGCGACAGTCGGCCAGACTCCCCCAAGCGTGACAACGACTGGTCGTTTGCCCGCCGTGAGGCCGCTAGTGCTATTCTCGGCACGGATCAGAATTTTGCCAGCTTGACAGACGAAGAGTTGAATGCGCTGTTTGAGACAGTGCAACGTGCCCGTACTGAGCGAGTTATTGTTAAAGAAGGCGAGGAAGACTCGGAATCGTCTACATCGTACCCAATGCGCGAAAAGTACATGTCAACTGGTACTATTGACAACTTTTCCCTGGACACTGCCCTGACTATGCCTTCTACACCAAAACAGGGCAATGGTGACAGCATCGACGATAAGATGCAGATCCTTCGCGAGGAAATGCAGCAGGAGCTCGAAAGGCAAAAAGAAGAGTTTCAGACCCAGTTGCAGACGGCTGAAGCTGCGCATGTTGAAGTCGAGGAAATTAAGCAGGAAAAAGTTCGCATGGAGCTTGCCCTGCGCCAGATCAAAGAAGACATGCAGCTGCAGCTAGCTGTCCAGCGAGCTAAGTTTGAGGACAAGATTGAAAAGTTGGATCCCCTCAAGCGGCCTAAGGCAAGCCCCAAATTGTCGGAAGAGGAAATGCAACGGGCGCGTGAGGCCATCAAGGCCTGGCGCGGCCGTCATTTTGTGCGCATGGCCGAGACGGTGCTACAGAATGCAGCAATACTCAAGGAGGCGCAGATCATGGCCAATGAATTGATGGAAGGCATTCTGTTCCAGTTTACGGTTGTTGGTGTTGGTCATACATTATGCTCGTCATATGATATGGTGCTTAATGGGCTAGGCGATAGCGACGATTCGGCGCTTTACGATGCGCCCAAGCCATGCATTGGTGTGCGTGTGATGGATCATAAGCATAGTGTGGTGCACCTATGGAGCTTGGATAAACTGCAGGACCGTGTCCGCCAGATGCGTCAGATATACCAGTATCTAGACCAACCCAAGTATGCACAGCATCTTAGCCTGGATAACCCGTTTATTGAGCAGTGTATGCCGCAGTACACACTGGTTGGCGAGGTCGATGTGCCGCTACGGGCTGTATTTGAAAGCCGTGTGCAAGACTTTCAGTTGGACGTTCTGTCGCCCTACACATCGCATGCTATTGGTGCTATTAAGCTGTCGCTGGAGCCATCTCACGCACGGGCGCCAACCAACACACTCAAGTTCAATGTCGTGATGCAGGAGCTTGTGGGCTTCCCGGAGCGTGAGGGCACGGAGGTCCATGCCCAGCTGTTTATTCCCGGGGTCTCTGAAGAGGATGGCATATCGACAACGCAGATGATTCGCGACTTTGATGAGCTTCCCATTCGGTTTGAGAGCGTACATAGCATGAGCGTACCTATGTTTAGTCCGCATAGTATCACGTTGCGAGTGGCCATATTTGCCAAGGTGTCGTCAATGCATCTTGACAAGCTGCTCAGCTGGGATGACATGCGAGATGCAGTACCGTCGGCTAAGGACCGCGGTGCGCGAATCTCCGAGTCTCAGTTCTATACACGTGAGAAGCACGATTTGCTGGCGCGCTTACAGATCCTGGAGATGGACGAGAATGGCAGCTATGTACCAGTAGAAGTGACTCAGACTAGCGATGGAGATGTCGGCACGTTTCAGCTGCACCAGGGCTTGCAGCGCCGTATTGGTATTAATGTATCACATAGTTCGGGCGATGCTCTGCCATGGGAAGACGTGTCGTCCGTCAAGGTCGGCCGCATTCAAATTTTGGACGCAGCTGGAAAGACACCAGATATGAGCGGAGCCACGCCGTTTATCCCGTTGCGGCTCTCGCAGAAGCCTATTTTTAAGGAAAATGCCAACGGAACGCGCAGTATTGTCATATATACGCAGTGGGACTCAAGCTTGCATAACTCGCTACTTCTGGACCGTGTTACACCTGACAAGTACCGTGTGCAGATGACAGTATCATGGGAGATTAGCTCTTCACGATTGGCTGAGCCCATGTCATTTTCTATCGATCTCAATTGCCAGGTGCTGTCACGAACCCATGTACGCCAGCAATCTATGCTATCGGCGCTATGGAGCACTATGCGGATTGTGCGATCGTCGACGGGAATTTTCACCTTGACTATGAGGCCAGCTTCAATTAAGCGAATTGGCGACCTCTGGAGACTCAACAGCACTTATGACTATGTTAAGGGCGAGGAGTCGCTGACTCAGTGGACGCCACGTGGCGTGTCTCTTGTCAGCGATTATATCCTGGCACAGAAACGCAAGCAGCGGTCGGCGGAGATTGAGGGTGCGTATAATTTGCTGAAGCGGATTGGATTGCCGCGTGTAGGCAAGAAGGACGAAGGCGACGACGAGAGCCTGCCGACCCCAGATCTCAAAGAGTTTTGCGACGATGATTTGCTGAATGATACTCCGGAGCCATCACAGGTGGATGAAGAGGACCGCAAAGAGACACAAGCCGAGGCGATGGCCGAGGAAGCAGACGCAGATGCAGAAGCTGGGAATAACGGTACAGCCAAGGATGATCAAAGTGATGACCGGCCACACACCAAAGGCAATGGGGCGGCTGAAACTCAACTGCAAATACCTGAAAAGCACAGGGTCTTGTTGGAAAGATGCATCAAACTTTGGCTAAAGTACCCTGACCCACTCAACAAGATTCTAAGTGCAAAAAACACATCGCCGCCTAGCAATGGGCTAACGTCTGAGACTAGCGAGCCACCCAGCCTGATCACTACCATCGTCAAGGCGCCACGGAATCCCAACGTCATGAAGGGCGGTTACCTGCTTGTGCCTAACAGTGAATCGACACGGTGGATCAAGCGGTTTGTTGAGCTGCGCCGGCCATATTTGCACATTTTTTCGGCTACCGGTGGCGATGAGATTGCCATTGTTAGCCTGCGTGATGCACGTATAGATAGCCAGCCTGGAGTGTTGGGCTTGTTGCAGGGAGATTCACGATACGATACTGCACAAGATCCCAGTGGCGGGGGTAGCGGGGTTCTTTCGCCCGGGTCCAGCCCTGGTAGAGTGACGTCATCATTCCACCGCCGAACAGCGTCTGGTCGGGTTATTTCGTCGATCTGGACGGGTTCTGGTGCTGGGACTGTGTCTAATGGCAACAGCAGCAATGGCAGTGCAGGTGACGAGGGGGTGCAAAGACTCAGCGAAAGGTTACAGAGTGCCGTGTTTGCTATCTATGGTAAAAACAACACATGGTTGTTTGCGGCACGCAGTGAGCGGGACAAGATGGAGTGGATTCTGCGTATTGACCAAAGCTTCTCAGCCGCAGGCTCTGGGGGGAATGGTGCTAGCGGAGGCACGCCTAGGATAGTAGAGTCGGGCACGGAAACACCATCCTTTGCAGGGTCCTCGTACGCACCAAGTGACACGGGACTCTAGATGTGAAGGGGGAGGCTGGAATGGGAGGTCGAGTCAAGCATGTACATAGATAAAATGAGCGTGAGTTTGGGGAAAGTGGCTTTGTATACATAGTGGCTCATGGCTGGTGAGCGAGAGCTGTTTTAGCTGGGGGTGTCATGGAAGTCTACGTCCTAGCCGTGATCTGCATGTGCCTTGGACGCACTCTCTTGGCAGTAGCCACTTGGCCGGGTCTAATACCTCTAATAATAACCCTGACGGTGCTGGCTGCACATACAGAGCACCGTCTTCCTAGGATTGTATGGATCCCCTCTTTCGTGTATTTATGCCATTGTTATGTGTGGTGTTGGGTAGAAAGAAAAGGCTAACTAGGGGAAACTTGGGAATGGAGTTCTATACGTGGGACAACGCAGCATTGTGCGATCCATGATATGAAGCATCACGGAAATTTCGGCCCGGCTGTTTCTTGATTATGTAATTACAAACATGGGTCACGTGACAGCGCTACCCCTTATCCTTTATCGTGTGCTACGGTAGACGCGTCGCGTCTGTGTCAAACACAGCGCCTGGCTTCTCCTCCTTTACTGCCATCATAGTATGCATCTATAAAATGGAACTGACATGGAAGAATCGACTTGCTCTGAAAGCGAACATCCCAATGATCTCACTATTGGTTCCTTGAACAAGTCTAACCTACGAAAAAGACCGCTAAGTCCGAGCATTCCAGACCGGGTTGAATGGACCGATGACGATGGCGACGATATTCCCGTGCAAACAGCAAAATCGGCAGTCCGGGCTAAAAATGCAGTCAAAGGCCACAAGAAATGCCAACCAAGACGCCGGGGAAGGCCACTAAAAACCCTCCGGAAGGATGGTGACCGACAGACGACCCTCACTGGCGAAGTCCTTCGTCCGAGCGGCAACAAAACGGCGACAGACGATGAAGAGGGAAACGATGCTGAAGTAAATGAAGTTCCAGATTATGTGCGTGCACGCCGAGCCTTGTTCGATCAAGACCCTAGTGTCTCCTTGCGGGTCCCGCCGGACTCGGCTGCGCTGGTTGCTGACATAACTCCACTTATGACTCGCCCTGTGTTTCCTGCGTCTAGTGGCGTGCGACCGTCGCGTGAGCTTGCCGATGTTGACTTACAGGGGTCAGGTGGAGTGGTCCCGGCGCCAGTGGCACAGTATCTGCGAGACTACCAGCTAGAAGGCGTCAGATTCTTGCATCGTCTGTTCGTCTGGCAGATTGGTGGCATCCTAGGCGATGACATGGGTTTGGGCAAGACAGTGCAGGTGGCTGCATTCCTGGCTACGGCGTTTGGAAAGTCAGGCGATGAGCGCGACCAACATCGCATGCGTCGTATGCGGGCAGCATGTCAAACAAAGGCGGAGGGGGGCTTGCCGTTGTGGTACCCCCGAGTGCTTATTATCTGCCCAGCATCACTGATACACAACTGGCGCGATGAGCTGAACCGCTGGGGTTGGTGGCATGTAGATGTTTTCCATGGAAATCCAACGCAAAAGGCAGATGTGCTACAGACAGCACGTAACGGGCGCTTGGAAATCATGATCACTACATACGATACGTATAGCAATAACCAATCTAGCGTCAACCTTGTCGACTGGGATGCTGTGATTGCCGACGAATGTCACCGGATCAAGGACCAGTCTTCCAACACTACCCGTGCCATGGCTGAGGTCAATGCTCTTTGTCGGATTGGCCTGACAGGTACTGTAATCCAGAACAACTATGACGAGCTGTGGACACTTCTGAATTGGACAAACCCTGGCCGCTTCGGCTCTCGTTCTCAATGGCAGACCGCCATCACGCGGCCCTTAGTAGTCGGCCAATCTCATGATGCTACATTGGCTGAGATACTGGACGCACGGCGGACTGCTCGTCGACTTGTCGAAAACGTGCTCCCGCCTTTTTTTTTGCGACGGCTCAAGACGTTGCTGGCTGACCAGCTGCCACGCAAACGCGATCGTATTGTATTTTGTCCTCTAACGCCTCTACAAGAACGTGCTTATGAAGGATTTTTGCGTTCTGGTGTCGTGAAATGCATCGTGAATGCCCATCAATTATGCACTTGCGGCTCGCATAAGCGCCAGGGGAATTGCTGCCATCGAAAAGCACCCGATGGTCGTCTACGTGTCAGTTGTATCTTCCCTTCTATGATGACACTGCAGAAGTTGGCCAATCACCTAGCTCTGTTGCTGCCTAAAAGCTCGGACTCCTGTGAAAAGCAGAGTGCTGAGATGGCTGCTTTGCGCGAGTGCCTACCCGACACCTGGGAGCAGATGTACAAGGCACGCGAGGCCATGCAAACGCTGGCAAACCCCGAGTTTTGTGGAAAATGGAAGATTCTCAAAGAGCTGCTACGTATGTGGTATGCCGATGGTGACAAGGTGCTAGTGTTCTCCCATAGCGTTCGGCTGTTGAATATCCTGAACCATTTGCTCACCAACACTAGCTACACTGTTAGCCACATAGACGGTAGTGTGTCGTATGATGAACGGGCACGCACTGTTACCGCCTTCAACACTGACCCACACCAGTTCGTCTTCCTCATCAGCACCCGGGCTGGCGGTGTCGGACTCAACATCACTAGCGCTAATCGAGTAGTAATATTCGACCCGCACTGGAACCCCGCACTAGATCTGCAGGCCCAGGACCGTGCGTACCGTATTGGCCAGACCCGTGATGTTGATGTTTATCGGCTGATCTCGGCCGGCACTGTTGAGGAAATTGTCTACGCACGCCAAATATACAAGCAGCAACAAGCCAACATTGGCTACTCAGCATCGGCTGAACCGCGTTACTTTAAGGGCGTACAGCATGATGATGATCGCAAGGGCGAGATTTTCGGATTGCAAAATATCTTTAGCTACCGCAAAGACCAGCTCGTACTCAAGGATATTGTGCACAATACCAACGTTGCCGAGGCCAAGGTGCGCCTGAACCTGATGGATATTGACGTGCAGCAGGTTGCGGCTGATGCCGAGAAGACGTTCAAGCTCGAGGACCCTGCGGATGACAACGCCATCAGTCAAGTAGCGGACATATTTCGTGGCCATGTCAAGGCAAAGAACAGTCGTGCCGCTAAGCACCCGGATGCTGACGGCAGTGCGGAACCTAAGGCTGATCCTATTCACGCGCTGCTACGTGCCGCTGGCGTCGCATACACGCATGAGAACTCGTCAATCATCGGCTCATCGCACATTGAAGACACCCTCGCACGCGCGCCGACTAACCCGTCTACTAGCGGAGCCCCGCCCTGGGCCCCACTGAACGACGTGGTTGAGCGTCGTGCTGCGCGTACACGGACGGGACTGCAACGTGCGCATTTTATGTATAATCCGCCCGAGGACGTGCAGGTTCGCCAATTCTGCCAGATGGCACGTGACCTGGGGTTTGCAGATGCTACGGCATTTGCACTTGTGATAGAGAATGGCTCGGTGGAGCAACGCAGGGAGTTTCTTACAGAATTCTATCGGAAGAGACGGGAAAAGCTATTCGGGGAGGAGAGTGGAAGAGGCATTGAGGACCGGGAGAAGGGGGAAGGCGAGGGGCAACAGGATCAAGAAGAGGACAGTGGCAACAAAGAGAGGGGGAATCAAGAAGGCGATGATACGGCTGATGAAGATACAGACTCGCCGGCTCCTAAACTGGGCGATACAGATGAGCCTGCTTCTTCAAATACATGTACACAGTCTCCTGATCGAGAGCCTCCGCCATGCTCTGACCCGATTTTTGTCTCTGAAGATGAACTATAATGTTGCTATAGTTGCATTTGCTATCTATCAGATTGCCTTCCTATTTCACCAATACACCTTGAATATGCGGCACTGTCTTGCACCACGGTTCGTCCGGCTGTGCTGTGATATCGACTGTAGTCCATTCGCCTGCGTTCCGTAATATGGTCTCGGTGTCGCGGCAAAGGTCACACCCTCCAAGCAAAACTGGCCAGAAGAAATTGACAAATCCTGAGAGGCAACAATTAGCGACAAATCCAGACAGCACTCTTCGATGCCTTGGATTAACTTACGCTGATACCAACGGATGAAGCGTCCTGCACTTTTTGGCGTGCGCACGTGCTCATACACAAACCACCGGCCGCCCTTCTTCAAGTACTTGTACAGTTCCTTGACATTCTTCTCCGGGTTAGGTATGCTGCATAGACAAAACAAGGTAACAATGCAGTCTACACTTTCCTTTTCTACGTGCCCATCCCACTTGTCCGGCCGGCTAATGTCCTCGATGCCTACTGGCACTACCTCGTATTGCTTCTCAAAGCCCAGCTCAGTTACGCGCTTCCGCAGCGCCACATGCTGTGCTGGGTTTGGTTCAATTCCCAGAATGCGCTGTGCCCCAGCAGCAATCAAGGCATCGGCCCACATCCCGGACCCTGCGCCAACTTCGATAACGATCCCGCTGAGAGGCTCGTAGACTGGCACAGTCGTCTCTTTACCGTGTGTGATGCGCCCGGCGATGATGGGAGCTATGACTGGTCCGTTTGATTCTCGCAGGTCCGGGCCGAATGATGCCCAGAAATGACCAAAGAAGGCGTCTCTCAGGGCCGGCGGCCACAGGATGGTGTGGATCTGGCCTGTGCGCAGCAGAGAAGTGATTGTGCCTGGCAGATAGGTTAGGGTGCTTCCAAGAAACAGCCAGGGGTCGAGGAACCATTGGACATGGTCCCAGAAAGTTACTGGAGGATTATTCATGGCGCAAACGAGGAAACAGAATGTAGAAGGTAGAGAAAATCAGAAAATAGGGTCTTGTCGAGTTATGTCACCGAGAGGTTTGCATAGGGCCGGTATAAATAGGCTTATATAGTCCCGGGCCTCCACACTGTTGCCTTGACAGTGTGGGAACTGTATGGGAAGGAACCAGCTTGGTATACTATTAAACAGGATTTCTCTACTCGGTGATATTTCAAAACGCCCAATATTGTGCTTTATATTGGGGCTTTTGTAGAGGGCCGTATTCACCAGGTCGTCGACCTCTTGGCTCGGATCAGTGACTCGGTGACAGGGTGATATTTACCGAGGCTGCGGTTGTGGAGCTCGGAGAGCTGTCGGTATGGCCCCACTTAATAAAGTTCAGCCTTGCCAGCACAAATAAATGGTCAAAAAGTTTGTCAGCCTTGTCTATTGTCTCTGGTACATGACGTATATTGATCATTCTCCCACTGTGCCTTAACCCCCCTTTCAACTGCTTTGACTGTGTATATTGCCTCAGACCTAGGCGCTGCAGCAAATCGCCATGAGTGCAACCAACCAGAAATATGCCTTCCTCCCAATGGACGATGACGAGGTCGGCCCGCAAAAGGTCAGCAAAGATAAAAAGAGTAAATCGTCACGCCGACGAGACAGATCACGGGATAGAGATCGCGACCGAGAGAGGCGCCAAGAAAGCCGAGACAAACCCCGCGAACACACTTCCCGAAAATCGCAGGCACGATCCCGGTCGCGGTCCCCATCACGGTCACCCCGTCGCGAAAGGACGTACCGAAAACGCGACACTAACCAAGAGTTTGACGATCGCTGGGGCGACGAAGAGCCCCTGTCAGATGTCAATGAGGAGTCAGAAGAGCCCTATGAGGATGAGATAAAAGTGCCGGCTTCCAAGCGGGCAAAACTGAGTGGCGACGGCGACGAAGGCGATGAAAAGCGCCACAGCGATAGCGACAGCGACGACAAGAAAGAGCGGGATGCCTTTGCCCGACGGCTACGTGAACGCGACTCGGGCAAGAAGATAGACGCCGAGAAGGCTAGTGGCTCGCGACACGGACTCGAGGACGAAACTGAGCGTCGCAAGGCCTTGCCAGATATCCGAATGCGCTCACGGCAGGACTATCTCAATAAGCGGCAGGTAGAGAAACTAGCGCTTCTGCGTCGTCAAGTAGCTGAAGAGACGGCCGAGATGCGCAGTGGTGTCCAGCTCTCAAAACGGGAGCTGGCTGAATTTGCCAAGAACCGGGAGCTACTTCGCATTATGGAAGAACGAGAACGCATTGACGACCATCGCGATGGCTACGTGATGCCCGAGGACTACATCACAGAGAAGGGCAAGATTGACAAGAAGCGCAAGGAAGACGCTCTCTACAAGCGCTACGTTGATCGCGACGAGTTTGGCCAGGAAAAGTTCGTGACTGAGCATGACCAATGGGAGAGCGAGCAGACAGCCAAAGCCAAGGCCCAAATTCTCGTGGCTGAGCGTGAGAACGAGGAATACTCGTATGTTATGGACCCAGAGCAATATATCAACTTCAATCTTGATTCTCGCATGGCTGGCGAAGGAAAGCAACTGTCCAAAGAAGATGCTTTTCTGGCCGCGCAGATTGATGCTGCCGAAAAGAAGATGCTTTCGATCCAGGAGACCCGCAACAGCCTACCCATATTTCAGTACCGCCAGCAGTTTCTCGATGCCATGGAGGCTCACCAAGTGTTGGTGCTTGTTGGAGAGACGGGCTCAGGCAAAACCACACAGCTTCCGCAATACCTTCACGAAGCTGGTTATACGAAGGGCGGCAAAAAGGTCGGATGCACTCAGCCGCGTCGGGTGGCTGCTATGAGTGTGGCGGCACGTGTTGCTGAAGAGATGGGTGTTAAGATTGGTAACGAAGTTGGTTACAGTGTGCGTTTCGAGGACCAAACCAGTGACAAGACCATTGTCAAGTACATGACGGACGGTATGCTACTCCGTGAATTCATGACTGAGCCGAGCCTGGACGGTTACTCGGCCATCATGATCGACGAGGCTCACGAGCGCACAGTACATACGGATATTCTTCTGGCTCTTGTCAAGGACCTGGCCCGGGCCCGGCCCGACCTCAAACTATTAATTGCCTCGGCTACAATGAATGCTGAAAAGTTTGCTCGCTACTTTGGGGACTGCCCCATTTTCTCTGTCCCTGGGCGTCGCTACCCCGTCGACATCTACTACACGCCTAGTCCCGAGGCCAACTACCTTCAGGCTGCTATTACGACGGTTTTCCAGATTCACTCAACGCAGCCTCTCGGTGGTGACATTCTCATCTTCCTGACGGGCCAGGACGAGATCGAGGCTGCCGAACAGCAAATCACAGATACAGCCAAGAAACTAGGAACGCGGATCAAGGAGCTGATTGTGGCACCCATTTACGCCAACTTGCCCACTGAGCTACAGTCCAAGATCTTTGAGCCTACGCCACCTAATGCGCGCAAGGTCGTGCTGGCCACCAACATTGCCGAGACCAGTCTGACTATTGACGGCATTGTGTATGTCATTGACCCCGGCTATGTCAAAGAGAACGTTTACAATCCGGCCACTGGCATGTCATCGCTAGTTGTTGTCCCGTGCTCACGAGCCTCAGCAAATCAACGGTCGGGTCGAGCTGGTCGTGTGGGACCTGGCAAGTGCTTCCGGCTGTATACTAAGTATGCTTACTTCAACGAAATGGACGAGAGTACCACGCCCGAGATTCTACGCACAAACCTTAGCAGTGTAGCATTGCAGCTCTCAGCTCTCGGCATCACGGACTTGCTGCATTTTGACTTCATGGACCCGCCACCGTTCGAGGCTCTTATCTCATCGCTGAACTTATTGTTTGCTCTGCAAGCCTTCAACACCAAGGCTGATCTGACTAAGCTAGGCCGACAGATGGCCGAGTTTCCCACTGATCCCATGTTAGCCCGCGCTGTACTGGCAGCCGATAAGGAGGGCTGTGTTGAGGAAGTGCTCTCGATCGTCGCCATGCTAGGCGAAGCATCAGCGCTTTTCTTCCGCCCCAAGGACAAGAAGATCCACGCTGACTCAGCACGTGCACGGTTCACAGTGGCTGATGGTGGCGACCATTTGACGCTGCTTAATGTTTATAATCAGTGGGAGCAGAGCGACTTCTCGCCCGTGTGGGCCAAGGAGAACTTCCTGCAGCAACGCAGTCTGACACGCGCACGCGACATTCGCGAGCAGCTAGCTAAGCTGTGTGATCGCGTTGAGGTGCGGCTTTCGACTTGTGGAGAGAACAATTTGCGGCCGATCAAGCGTGCCCTCACTGCCGGCTTCTTCCCGAATGCTGCGAGGTTGTCGCGTGGCGGCGACGGCTATCGTACCGTCAAGAACAACAATACCGTCTATGTGCACCCCAGCAGCACAGTATTTGGCGTTGATCCACCACCGCGCGTTGTGCTATACTTTGAGCTGGTCCAGACTACAAAAGAGTACATGCGCAACTGTATGCCCATTGAAGCTAAGTGGCTAAGCGAGCTGGCGCCGCATTTCCACAAAATCAAGGACGCGGATGGCCTAGATGAGCGGCGGAAGAAGTAGGCCAGTAAAAATATAAAGAAACGGAAAACACCCAATAGTAAATCTAGAAGATACCCTAACCCTCGCTGGTTGCACTATAAACTCCAATCAATCCTAATTTTCACGCAGCCATTCTTCCCAGTTCGGTATCTGACGCTCGCCTGCGGCTCCGGGCCTCGTAATCACCCAATAGGTCCACTGTCTCTATATCCAGGCCCCCGCACTGAGCGATAATGCTTTTGGCTAGTTGTGCTGCCTCCTCAAAGCGCCGGTAAAAGTACAGCTCCTCGACAGCCTGCACGACTGCAAGAGCCTCAGGCTTCGAGACTGTTTTGGGCAGTGGTAGGACAAGCGTCTTGTGGAGCTAGATGAATTACAGGTGCAGTCACATTAGCACTACTGCCACCGGTAACCGTCTTGACCAGACGGACATTCGTTTACCATCAAGCGTACGCCCATGCACTTACCTCGCCATTCTCGCGCTTCGGCTCGTACGTCTGTCGCAGGGCCTGGAATGCGTCTTCACTTAGAGCGGTGCGAGCTTCACGATCCTTAGTTTGCTGTGCCGCCTCATCATCGTCGAGGATGGCAATGCTGAAGATGCCGTCGTTGTCGTCGTCCATCTCGTATATGTATGTGTGTGTGTGTGTGTGTGTGTGTGTGCTTGGGTGTGGCGTCAAGACTTGCAATCTGTGGCTTAAGATTTGAGACGTGGGGCTAAGACGGGTGCTTATCTTATCTGAAGGGCGGGGCAGCTGTTACGCAGTGACAACTTGGATTACACAAGCTGAAAAATACATATATTAGGTTATTTTCCAATGGTAACACACGCCTTGTTATTGTATTTGTCACGCTATGAACAGCACCCGCCCTTGTGCTGCCCAACCAGTTTCTACATTTTGTAACTTGACAACTGTAAGCTCCTCCTTGACTCCTTTCAAAACATTTAACATTCCTTCTAACTCCGGCATCAACTTCTCTAGATTCCAACTCCCCAGTCCTGCACCTTTGATCTCCACCTGGTTGCTTCGTAGAGCCGAGCTAGGCACTGCCGCCTCAGCTCCCGATAAAGCTCCAATGTTGATATAAACCAGCTTGGTGTCCGTCTTAAGCTGGCGCAGATATGCCTCGGCATGCGGGCCGTACACATAGTCCAGGACAACATCCACACCACGCGCTTGAGCAAAATCCGTAGCGGAAGGCTTTTCGGCGTTCAGGATAACCTGGGCATCTAGCCCGGGCACGGCTTTCAGCCTTTCCTCCCCGCGCGCTGCACCAACGACCTTTTTAGCACCCAGTGCCCGTGCCACGCGGACTGCCATTCTGCCACTCGCCGATGTTGCACCGAGAATTAGGACGCTCCAGCCATGCGGCTGACGCTGGCGCAATTCGTCCAGATCGATGCGCTGTGTGAGGGCCATCCATGTGCCCATGACGGGGTTCATGAGCGCTGCAGCCTGACGTGGGTCGACCTCGGCAGGCAACAGGACAGCATGGTCTTGTGGTATATTGAGAGTTTGCGCAAAAGAGCCTTGGCCACTGACTAGCGCAGAGAAGTACACGTGCTTGCCGGTGGCAGTATCGACACCGACGCCGTCAATGCCAGGGCGATGTGGGAGGCTGCCTGAAGTATAATGCCGGCCGGAGGCACGTGAGCGCACAAGCTGATGCAAGCCTGTAGCCAGCAAAGTGACTTGAATTTCCGACAACGATGGAGGGCCGGGGGGAGGGGATTCAACGACTTTAGGGCCAGCTGACCAGTCATCAACAATGATTTCAAGCATAGCCACACTATTCTTATTCGAAGTGGCGATTACATATTAGTTCAAAACTCGTAGCCGAACCGGGCGGCGAGACTTTACCTCTTATATACAGGATCCAGCTGAGTCATCATCAATCATCTTGACATGTTTAGGCAGCTATCTAGCTGCTACGACCTCAGCCTCATACTTCTCTTAACATATCATTGGATGGAGTTGCCGCGGCGCAGATAAGGCTGGACAAACAACATGAGTGCATCGTAGCGTGTTAGTGGATGCTTTTGACAAGAATAAAAAGGATGGTATTTATGTACAAACCCTAACCCCAGTAGCATCGTCTACGATAATCTAAAAACTATTTGTAATAAAGCTAAGATGAGATGAAAAGTAATACAACAAGGAATAAAGCATGAGCCAGAGAGAAAGAAAACAGCCAGCGCACTAAAGCACAAAGAATCCCGGCCTTCGCGAGGGTAGGGAAAAGAGGAGGTCAAAGAACGAAGATGCAATGAAGCCCGGGGGGTAAGGGGTATCTTGGAGGTCGTCGAATAGAGAAGAGAACCTAAATAGAGAAAAGAAAATGGGAACGATGATAAGAAAAAGAAAGATAAGAAGCCCGCAATCATTTTGTCTTTGCCGTATAACGCCGTACTGACCAAAAAGAATACACGAAAGAAATAAAGGAAGCAAGGAAACGAGGGAAGAAAACAACAACAACATGAGCTTCATCGTACACACTCTGCTGTACACCAATGTCAAGCCAGCCCAGCGCGGGCTAGCTACGTCTATGCCACCATTTTGACATGCAGGGACTGGAGTCGCTCCCGTTCACGTTCTTCGGCAAACACGCGGCGGCTCATGGCCAAGACCATCTCGAAGCCTTCGCGGCCCTTGATGGCATTTTCGTGGAAGCGCGTCACTAGCTGGTCTTCGATCTTGTTCTTGATGCGTTGCCAGCCGCCGCATAGAGCTGTGATCTTGGCGTCTTGCATGAACTGTGTCTGGTGCTCGCTGAGCGGCTTGTAGACCACGGTTTCTTGGACGTTGATGAGGTTATTCCACGTCAGGTTCTGCGAGACAAGCGTGACAGTCTGCGCCGTGGGATCGACGTAGCTGGCCTCATACATGTGCGAAATTTCCATTCCGGAGCCCATCAGACTCTTGATCCAGTCGGGTGCTGACTGTTTGCATGTGATGAGCCGCTCGGTGCGCAGGATTCCAGTAGCGGCGTCGACAGAGCGTGAGATAGTGTCGACAGCGATTACATGTGAGGACTTGTTATTCCACGGGCCGTACTTCCGCCAGTTGGCACTGGAGACTTCGGCCCAGGAGTAGTTGAAGGTGAAGGAGTTGCTGAAGACTTTCATGGCTGTTGGAGCACGTATGATTCTGTCTAGACGTATGGGTCAGGGTCGAGAGCGGGTGTTATAGGAGAAATAGTTCAAGGAAGCGAGAGAATGAGAACCGCCGCTGTGGTCCGTCTACTTGTAATGTATGTAGTAGCGATGGCGGAGTATCGGGAGCCGGATGTGGAGTTGAGCAAGGAGCGGCTGGATAGAGAGACTGAAGGGGCGCGAATACAATCAAGCCGGCCGACCAATGGTAGGAGAAAAAAAGTCAACTGATGACCCGGCCGAGGCAATGGCGAATTTTTCTGACTTGAATTGATGATTGAAGAAGAAAAGAGAAGCTTGGTGCAGTCTTTGACACGGCGGATTCTCAAGCAAAAGGGCAAAGAATGAAAAAGAAAAGTTGTGGATCTTCTAGAGTCACAGACGTTTTTTGATTGGCTAGGGAGCGGGAGTGGCTAAAAAATCCCTACTTAGCGTTCAGGATTTGCTTATCGTGAGGCTGGCTATAGTAAAGCTTCTCCCATATGCTACGGGCTGTCAGTAAAATGAGATTATTTGTGACGTGTGAAAAAATGCTTCAAGCAGAGGTGAGAAGCCCAAGACTCTTTTTAACCTCTGGCTGTAGCTTAGCACTTGTCACTTCGCTAGCCGATAACACACTCAGCAGCCCCTTTATGGGCTAGGCTACAACTTTTCTCCGCTACACGGTTTTACCCGGCCAGCGGCCTCCCTCTCACTAGATTATCCCTTGTTTCGCCGATCTAAAGGGTTTGACGTGACCTGAGCCAATCAGAAATGGGCAGTTGGTGCTGAGGCTCCGCTATTTGTGCTATTTGTTTCTAGCATGTGATAATCCGGGTTTTTCTTCCTAATTTCGGTGAAGGCGGTGAGGGCGGTGAAGACGGTGGAGCGGAAGGGATGCGGACAATGATGTGGGCTAAGCAAACTACAGGGAGGGAGGTGTCAACTAACGGTAGCGTCATCGCTTTGAATCGGCGCTATTAAACATCACGTTTCTCCTAGTGTATCATGTCCGTGGAGTCGTAGTAATGCGCTCTCGAGTGTATTCGCCGCCGCAGGAAAACGGTGTTACTCGAGCAAGCCGGCTTGGGCGTTGGTATCTATGGTATACTCTTTGCAAATACCCTGATATTCCTCTTCTGCTGCTTTCGGCCTTTCTTATTGTATAACTATATGCTGCCAAGTAAATAGTATTATTATACGTCGTTCATTAGGTCTCCTTCTTTAGTGTTGTCTTCTTTTCGTCACAGACTTGCCTCACCTCGATTGCCGGCTCGCATTTCTTCTTGGCTTCATCACACCACATAACGTGCATGATGAGCGAGTGCATAAAATGCTTCTACCTCTCTTCTTTGCATCTGATCAGCTGGTTGCTAATCAAGGGGCAAGCCAATCGGGGGAACGGGGCTAATAT
Organism: Ceratocystis destructans; assembly: GCA_038407095.1. Taxonomy (NCBI): domain Eukaryota; kingdom Fungi; phylum Ascomycota; class Sordariomycetes; order Microascales; family Ceratocystidaceae; genus Ceratocystis; species Ceratocystis destructans. Next base: position 18,184 of record JAXASZ010000804.1, read on the forward strand.
GCTTCACGCTCTTCGGGCCCTTTAGCAGACACTGGAACTAGGTAGGTTTCCTCCTACTTGCCGTAGGGCTATACCAGGTAGGTAGGTTATCATGTCCTTCGTCGCTTGCAGAATGGCATTTAATCTCGACGGGATGCCATCCCCTACTCACGGAGACTGTCGGATCTACAGGAGCAGGCCATTGTCCAGCTTATTCTTAACCTGGGCGTGCAGTAACCACCCCTGAAACTCCGTACTGCTGAAAAAAAAGCCAATCGACTATTTGTCGACTGCACTGTGATACCCGTCTGCATGACAGCTAAACATGAAGATCGAGTCATTGTCCATGAGTAAGCTAGACTCACGGGGCAGACAGTTGTACAATATGGTATACACATGGCCGATATTTACAATTTTGACGAGACTGGCTTTGTGGTAGAAATAACTGAAGCGGAGTGGTCGCTGCCGGTAAAGGAGGGCTACACTAACAATAACACGGGCCTTTAATGGTCTAAATACACTAATTACTACATATAACGACTCCCTACCTGCGTGGTATTATACGGAGAGACATCTACGTTAAACCATCAATGGGATTGCAGAGCTACTTCAAGCAACAACCCAAGGCTGGGAAGAAAGCCAGCTTTGCTCAGGAGATCACGAACTGGAAAAACGGCTGGCGGACAGGTACTGAAGACTGGTGGGGCGGATGATATGGCCTCGGAAGATTGGCTGCAGCTTTCAAGGCACCAAGAAAATCCGACCATAAAGCCTTAACAATACTTTTGCAGACCTCATCCGGGAATAGGAGTTTCGGAACTGTCTATGTAGCCTCTCCCTCTCCGTCTTTCCATTTGCGTCAATGGAGAATTGAATTTTAATAGACATGAGGGGCCGTTCCTTCTTGGAAGGACAATATTTCTACGTAGACTAAAACTCAGATTACCCAAAGGTAGCACATAGATGGTGGAAGAACAAGCCCGACTTTTCCGTGTTTTGGACCACTGTTCCTAGCAAGTCTATCTTCAAGAGTTCTGGCAAGAAGCTTGGGTGATTAGTTAGGAATTGAAGCAGCTAACAAAGTATAGCCAAATTTGTTTATCAAGTGCCATCTATGATTAGAACGAGGTGGAAACTAGTTTCTAGTGCTTGCACCAAGAACGCAGCCGGAATACAATATCTTGCGAATGGCCAGGTCGAGAAGGTTGCCGTCAAGCTAGAAGGCTTCTACACCACGGCAAGACCGATGCAATTGGGGTTTGCAAAGAGCGAGACCGTGATATAGAGCTCCTGTAGCAATTTCTGTATGCCAGTGTCTATTAGTACATACAAAATGCCTTTTCTCAGCATATAACCACTAAAAATGCCGGAACGGCTTGGCCTAGCTTTGAGCTGTGTTGTGGCTGCTGGGTGTAGTAGAGCTTCAGACATATTGTTTGCACGTATTTATTCACCATGTCGTGCACTAGCGTGCCCTCAAGTTTTGATTATAGACTGTACTTGAAGATCAAGTAAGCATACCTCTGGTTGTGATCGGGGCTCTGCTCAAAAGAAGTAATTCTACATATTTATGTGTATTTTCAACTGGCATTACCATCGCCCTTGGTCTTTTGCTTCCGTGTTACCATCCATACGTTCTCATTTGTGTATTTGGGGTACTAATAAGATACATCACATCATTGAAAAGGCGCGCTTGTGACACCCCGGATTGCGTCGTATCGTATTAAAGGAGCAACGAGCCTTTTTTGAAGTTACTAGGCACGCAAGTTGAGCAAGATGAATGCAAGTAGGTGGACAAGGCGTTTCAGGAAGAAGTGAGCAGTAGAATGGCTTAACAAACAGCAGCTGGGTTTTGGAGCTGCAACTGCATGATGTATATCAGTAGTCATGGTAGGGGTTTCAATAGAAGAACTAGAAGAGTTGGTAAGCCGACAGGAGAGAGTTTCGTGCCGGCTCATTGACATTTTGACTCTATTATCTGTCTTTGTATTTATGTATAAGCTTCAAAGACCAATAAGCTTTGGCGTCGTTTGATCTTAGTAGACGTAAAATATATTCAAATCAGCTAATAGGCTTTCATACTCGAGACCCACAAAAGAAATGATCTATATATAGTATCACTTCTTGCTCGTCGGCGCTTGATACACTTCCACCTTGGATATACTATGGTGACGCTATAGGAGAAAAAGAATGGTATTGCTATAGCTGTCTGAACTTAGCGCTTGTAGGTTTTCAGCTTTCATCGTCTTATATATACATGCTCTGGGTACTAGAGAACCATTGATGCATCGTCCAAAGCCAGAAAGTGGCAGACAAGCAGATGCAGGGTCCCAATTAGAATTGGCTCGCTAACTGCTGCGTGGCGCACCATACATCTCACACATGTCCTACACCTCTTGTGGCTGAACATCAATGAAATGGTTGACGGCCTACCACGAATCCTCATGAGTACAATACCAAAAAAATCAAGTCTGGCGGCCAGCTGTATCAGGGAGACTTTAAGGGGTCAAGGTTGCATCAATAAAAGAAAATAGTTAATAAGATCTATCCTAGACTAACATCATCATTTTTTCTGGCACCGATATCAAGAAGAAGCATATGAAAGAGCCAAGAATGGCTTGTGGTTAGCCGTTATAGTTCATCTCGTTGGCTATATGTAAGGTTACTCTGAGAACTTGGACTAGGTACCTTGGGGGTGTAGGTGTCAAGGGTAGGGCCAAAGTGCCCAGGTTTGCTTGGCGCGGGCACTCATGCTCTCATGCTCGGTCTAACTATTGCACCACCTTTGCGATCTGTCAAGCACATGGTTACGGCATTATATCCCGTAGATATGACCGATGCGAGTTTAGGCAATAATAAGTCGCATGTGACCCTCCTGTGGCCACAGATATTACATCGAGATCTGCTTAGTTGGATACTTGCTTACTAGCAAAATAGTAGGATTAGACATGTCAAATAACTCTAGAAATTTGCCCAGGGTTATGTAGTTAAAAGTACTGAAGAACAACAGGCGACTAAGACGCTTGAAGATTCAAGACGTATATCAAAGGTTTGGTGGTAGAGCTAGTCCTGAAAGTAAACTACCATGGTGCAGGAGCGGTTTGGACTCGTCTGAACAGAGCCACTACCCTATAGTGCTAGCCAATCATAGTAATAATCCTACCGCCATTGGGCAGCAAGGGTATGGGACATGCATTCTCTTGAGGCCTCATAGTTGGCTGGCCAAATTATTTTGAGATCTACATATCTATTGCTGGCCCTGAGTACTGTGAGTTTCTTAACGAAATAATCATGCATATGTTCTTAGTCATCACACCCCCTCTTTAAGTTATGCAGCCTTTCCCCTGCAAAATAAACCATATAGACATTTGGCTACACACTTATCATTTCTTTATCTCGACTAGATTCATTTGCTTAGCTGGCTATTTTGCTCTTATATCCTAAGCTTTTGCATTGAAAGTACAGGATGGTCTCAGCTGCACTGTCAAGCGCTAACTCGCAGCCGGTGAGAGTGCTTTCGATTGGTAGGCTGTTCTCTTCGATCTCGACTCGAGGCCATATCACTAACTGTGAAAGATGGTGGTGGTGTACGTGGACTATCAAGCCTATTGATACTTGAAAGGATTATGGAGGAAGTCAAGAAACTGGAGAATCTATCCAAAGTACCAAGGCCCTGCGATAGATTTGAGCTTATTGGCGGTACTAGCACTGGGGGGTATGCCTCTCGTTGTACAAGGATATCTGGAAAGCCTTGCTAACCATCTTTCAGTATTATTGCTATAATGCTTGGCCGACTTGGGATGACGGTTGATGAGTCTATCTTAGCATACCGGAAGCTTGCTGAAACAGCTTTTGTCCCAAAATGGAAAAGCCCTATGTTAGCATCTTCAAGCATTTTTCCGGCAGCAAAGCTGGAGAATGCCATCAAGCAGGTAGTTCGAGAAAACTGTACTGAAGTGTCATGCGCACAAAAGCGGGAGAAGGGAATCCCAACAGAAAACACTTGCCCGCATAAAGATCTACAGTTTCGAGATGAGTCTTGCACCAAGACGTGAGTTCTGCCCATATGATATCAGTGGCCAGCGTCTAACATTCAATTATCATTACCTAGAGCCGTATTGGCTATAACGAAAGTTAATGTGCAAACATCACCAACTCTCTTTACCACATATGATTTGTCTACTGGTTTATCTGAGTGTAAGATTTGGGAGGTAGCCAGAGCTACATCAGCCGCAACTTCATTCTTCAAGCCAATTAAGCTTGGCCGAGACAAGATCAAATTCATTGACGCCAGGTTTGGCCATAATAACCCATGTGAGACTCTTATTGCAGAGGCCGAGAAGCAATTCCCAGGCCGCGAGATGATAATTCTGAGCATAGGCACTGGACTTGACGATGTTGTTGAGATCAACAATGCAAGAAGCTCTGTTCTCTCAGTACTGAGAGAGATGGCGACCACCTCTAGAGCTGCCGAGCTACGGCTTCATAAGCGTCTTGCCCATACTGGACAATACTTTCGATTCAATGTTGAGAATGGCGTGAAAGATATCACGCTTTCTGACTGGGATAGGATGAGCGAGATCTCAGCGCATACGAGAAACTACCTGAATGAAAACGAGCACGCCGTCATATCATTTGCCAATGTCTTGATAAATGGTCTCACACAGACAAAACAGCAAGCCAGTTAGTACAAGATGAAGCTGTACAATACTGACCCAGCTAACATTTGACTTGTAGGCCATACACCCACACCCATTAGCTATATTCCATTCTACGAAAACGCCAACTTTGTTGGACGTCAGCAACTCCTCTCCACCTTGAACAACAAGCTTTTCGCTCGACCTGGCTTTCAGCACGTTGCACTTGTAGGCCTTGGCGGTATGGGTAAAACCCAGATAGCCTTAAAGCTCGCACACGCTGTAAAGAAGGACAGGCCCGACTATTCGGTATTCTGGCTTACTGTTGCTAGCATGGCTGGCTTTGGTGATGCCTGCAAAAAGCTTTCTGAGCAGCTCAACATCGAGGATGACAAGGGTAAAGATCCCAAGATGCTTGTGAAGCGTTACTTGGAATCAGAAAAGGCTGGGAAGTGGTTTCTCGTTCTTGATAATGCGGACAACATGGAAGTCTTTGATAACACAATGGAGAATGGAATTCGCTATTTTCTCCCACAAAGTGAGAGTGGGAAGATTCTTTTCACCACACGGTCCCGTCAAGTCGCCCAGTTGATCATTAAAGACAACTCCAACGTCATGCATGTGCAAGAAATGTCCTCCGAAGATTTGACCATCATCTTAAAGCGTGGCGTGCCAGACATAAACAACGGGTCTCGACAACACGACCAAGTATTGATAAAAAAGGTCCTCGAAGAACTTGGGCATCTCCCTCTAGCGGTTACACAAGCAGCGGATTATATGCTTATTAATGAGATTTCTATTGCTGATTATCTCGATATTTTGAGCAGTACTGAAAACGATAAAATAGAACTTTTAAAGCACAGATACCCCGACGAAGCACATTATGAAGCATCCCAAGGCGCTGTAGCTACGACTTGGCTCATCACGTTCAAGCAGATACAGAAGGCCTCTAAGCATACCACGGCTCTACTTGCATTCATTGCAAATATCGACTCGAAAGCTATCCCCAAGTCAATCTTTCCACCGTTCGAAACAAAGCAGCAAATGACAAATGCTATAAGTTTGCTCTTGTCTTACGGCCTTCTGCGTAAGCTCCAGACACCCGACTTATTCGATATGCACAGCCTTGTTCATTTAACAACTCAGCTGTGGTTTAAAAGCTTGGAAACTGCGAACGAACAAAGGCAGGCCGTCCTTGACCATGTCACTTCATTGTTACCAGACAAGCAATGGACAATCGGAGATACCGCCAAGACGTATTTGCCTCATGGACTTCGCCTTTTCAATGCAGAAAGGGCCAAGCCTAAAGGTCCTTATGAGTTGGCTTTCAAGATAGGGAAGTGTCTACTGCGGAGCTGGAATCTTGAAGAAGCCATCGAAATGTTTGAGTACATAGTAGGAGGAGATTTGAGAGATGACTCTCCTCTACTACTAGATTCTCAACACCAACTTGCACGAGCATACGTTCGAAGTCGCCGATTCGACGAAGCTACTTCGATCCGACAGCATCTAGTGGACGTGATGAATAAGCATGGGAGTGTTGATGATTCTTTGCTTCTAGATGCTAAGTATCAGCTCGCAAAGACGTGTTGTCAAGCTGGCCAAGTTGAAAGGGGAATTTCAATCCTCGAGCAAGTAGTGTCCACGAGAGAAAGAACCCTATCGATTGAGAATCCTTCACTCTTGCTGTCGCAACGTCAGCTTGTACAGGAATATTGTCAGAATGGCAGATCTGAGGATGCGATCCTTTTGCTTGAGCGTGCAGTAGAGATGAGAAAAGGTAAACTACCAATGGGCCATCGTTCGCTGCTATCATCTCAATCCGATCTTTTGCAAGTATACTCTCGTTATAACCAAGTCGATAAAAGAATTTCAATGCTCGAGGAGATAGTAGCTGCAAAAGAAAAGACACTATTGGCAGACAACTATTCACTTGTGTCATCCCAAGATGAGCTCATAAACGAATACTTTGAGAACGGCCACGTAAATAAAATGATTTCCATGCTACAGAAAGTGGTGGAAATGAGGGGCAAGGTTCTACCAGCTAGTTCCCCTTTATTTCTAAGATCTCAGGACGACCTTGCATCCGCATATCTTGATAACAGAGAATTCAAGAAGGCAATTGAGCTGTATGAGCAGGTCGTATGTACGAAGGAAAAGAATCTGACACCCAGCGACCCTTCACTGCTCAGGTCTCAAATGCAACTTGCAAGGTCATACTATGCGAGTAGAAAGTTTCACCCTGCTATTGAGCGCCTTCGAGACGTTGTTGAGCACCAGAAGAAGTCATTGAGCGAGGATGACAGGGAACGAGTGGAAGCAGAGCGACTGCTTGAACAATGGATTCTTACCAAAGACGGGAGCTGCGATACATAAGTTGCAGCTCAGACAGAAGGTTTTCAGCCACAACAGTGCAGGCCCAGCTTATCGACATCTAAATGCTAGAAGCGCACATCGGAAAGCATTAGAGAGCGCCACATAGAAGTGAGCATCTACGGACATGCTAGCCACATTCTTTAGCCTTGAGATGTTGTAGTAGCCAAGCCGTCAGTAGGATCTAGTTTGCCTTCATACTCCTGTCATGTATCTCAATCTCGTATTACAAGCAACTAAGAGATCTATGCAACGTGAAGAACCCCCGCTATCAGATACCGTATTTGGCAATGTAGTTGTTTAACAGGCAGAACTAACGAAGCCTAACGTGTATGATAAGAAAATAAATACGCGGACAGGGCACCAAAATTCTCGCAATCTTACTCTTCGCATCTAATCGACTATGTATGCACTAGAACATGCCACAACGAAAAGGAAACGAGAGTAGTATTGGTCCATTTTGGTCGAGCCCTTCGCGTTAATGCTGAGATGGGTATCCGACTTGCTGCAATGTTATACCAGACAGAGTACCATGGCCTTGGTCTTTCCACATATTTATATGCTTGTGACGACAAAGTCAGTGCAGCTTGGAAATTGGGAACGGGTTATTGTCATCCGGGCAATCAATGCCAAAGGCTGGGTAGTCACACCGCTTATCATGATTGTGGCCTAGTATCATTTTGTTAGCTTGTACATAGAAGTGACTGCAGCAGAGCCAGCACCTGCTGCTTTACGTGCGTAAGTTCATTGTCCGAGTCATTACATACAAGAAATTGTTCGAAGTCTAGATCAACACGCATGATCACCGTTCAGATTCTTCTTCGAGTTTCCAAAGAGCTCTCAAACTTTAGTGCCATAGCTTGTGCCTCTCGGGCGAATCATTAGACCAATGATAAGTATTTCGTCGTAAATACCAAGCTTCTCAACACAGCCGCATACTCAGTGTAGCAATAGCCAGAGCTCACTCTGCCGGTTGTAACTCAATGATGAGCCTAATTCTTCACTTGAAAAATACAACCAAATGGCCTTTTCTCCTTGTTTCGCCATTGTAATTCTAGAAAGGCTGCTGCATCGAACTCTCATGTTGTATCCATGTTCGTTGTCTCCAGTGGAGCTATGCAGGTAGGATTTGTGCAGAGCAGTAAAGATGGGTAGTAAACTAGAAAGTCAAACAACGAAGGGTGGAAACTTAGGAAGCTCGAATATTTGCAAATCATCTAGTTGGTGGTTAAATGGAGATAGTACGTTGACTTGCTGTATCGTTCATGATGTTAAGATAGGAGAAGAATATAGACATGTACACCTCTCAGACCACTTTCCGTAGCTGACGACAATGGGTGAGAGAGCATCGACAAGGTAAAGGCCTAGTTACCGCACCCAATCAGAGACTCGACAAAGCTCCGGTTAGAACAGGAGGGACCTACTGATTCGCTGGCAGAACAACTGAGCAAGGAAAAGGCAGCCAAGGCACGCCTGGACCTGCTTGGAAAGGAGTCACTAGATGCGATTTGAGCTCACTCCGATGGCCCAAGCAACAGTGATGGTGACAGTGGTATAGGCTAGGCCGTATAATACCGAGGGAAAGTGCTCGTGCAGGGTAATGGCTCATGCGGCAGACACAGGGAGGTCATGGATGCGGATGCGATTGCTGCCTTCACAGCAGTGAGATCGGTCACTGAAGTCGCATTCCCACAAGTAGAAGGCCTGAACCTGTGTATTGACAACTTGGGGGTGGTAAAACGGGTGGACCAGCGGATGCAGAAGCCAGGCACACCAGTACCAGAAACGCATTGCCGTATTGGCAGCCAAGGAGACCGAAGTCGCCAAGCACATGCTTGTCAAGGGCGACAAGCTAAGCACGCTGCTTGCTCTGCGTCGCAAGAAATACCAAGAAACATTACTTTCCAAGGCTAACGGAGAACTTGAACAGCTAGAACACCTCGTCAGTAGCGTCGTGTTTTCGCAGATCTAAAAGGGCGTGGTCTTCGGTTTTCAGCAAGGCACACGTGTGTTTGAGAAAACTCATAAGGATATGGGCAGCCTTTAGCATGTGAAGAAGCTGATGGGCGATACGGCCGATACAATTGCCTACCAGAAAGAGGTTTCTGACATGCTAGAGGGCCAGAATTTTAACTCCGGCGAAGATGAGGTTGAGGATGAGCCAGCAGAATTGGAGGCAGAAGTACCCAGAGACTCAGACGCGGTGGTAGCCTCTCCAGCACATAACATAGTTCAAAGAGAAGCTCCAGTTACGTTTCTCATGTGTCGGCCAGAGATCACTTCCAAATGTGCCGGCACAAAATACCAAATCTGCAGGTTGGAAACAGTCACAGTGGCCGCTGTTGATGACATGGCTTCAATATTTCCGGACAACGAGTGGAAAAATCAATTTCATGGTCGCCAAGATTTACCTGATGTATTGCGTATCATCAAGGCTCACAAGACTGTCGGCGAAAAAGCCGCAAGGTTAGAATTTCATGGTTAGCCAAGGTTAGCCAATATTTTAACAGGCAATGGTAATTATCGAGACGCCCTCAGAGTTGCTCAGCACGTGTTTAAAATCAAACAGAAACCATTGGCAGGCGGTCCTCCATCATGCCTCGTATTTCAATATGAACTTGCAAGAACGTACCGTGTGTACAGCTAAACAGAGAGGGCCATCCCAATGTTTAATGATATAGTGAGAATATTACATGCCCTAGCAGTCAAACACACTTCGCCTGTGTAATCTCAGCATGCACTTGCCCTAGAATACCACGCAGGGACTTGTAGAGTGGCTTGAACATCTACCCTAATGCATAAATAAGCCCATGATGAGATTCGTGGTAGTTGTGCATAACACGGGCATGTCACTACTTGTGCTCTATTTCACACTGTACTTCTTCATGAGTTAGTATCTTCATTTCACCTGCCCAGACGAGCATAAAAGTGCCAAAGCCCAAATGCAAACTGCAACTTTTGGAATTTCCAAGCACAACCAAGATATAGTTGATTAGCCACAGAGAACGCGCAGCACGATTAGATAGCGTGTGCTCGGACTATTGTACCCAGAAGTGTGGAGAGTTATCGTCAAGTTATATCTCAGTAGCGTATGTGATAGATTAGTGTATTGGACAATTGAGTATCCAACAACGAGAGGCTGGTAATCTTTGAAGTAAGAGATGCAAGTATCCCTTGGCGGAGGTCTCTAGAGTTAGACTCTGGGCCCTAACTACATGTAGATAGCCCAACCATCTCACGCTGGGAGTTCACGTGGCGCACATCACAAGAAGCGAGTATTGTAAATATTGGAATATCGAGCATTCTCTGCATGAATTTTTGACATTGTCACTGTATCTTTAGTCTGACATCGTATTAATACTAAATACCCTGTTGGAAATGTCTATCACAGGACATGCTGGTCGAGATACCTGCCTACCTAACCATTAAAGGTAAGGTTCCTGGCATTTTGAAGAGCTACGGCCAGAGCCATACTGGTAGCTTGTAGCCTTGCATTCGGACACTTTCTGCATCAGCCATGCAGCTCTCGCTGGATGATCGTAGAGTGTCAATGCATCTCTTGTATAGGCATCATCACCGTTCAATAGTGGCACGACACGTAGTTTGATGCAGTTAGGGCGTTCTTTTGGGGAAATGAGTGAGGCCCTATTAGCTGCAACTTTGCCTGAAAGCCCAGCCTGTAGTCCCGGTGGTCATTGATTGTCTGTTCCAGCTTTCATCGGGCGTAGTCCCATCATGGCTACTTCTTTCTCACGTTCTCACATTTTCACATTCTCACCGCTTCGCCCCTTCACCCCTTCACCTCTTCACTTGACCTGAATTTGTGGTTTCGGCTCTGACAACTTTTCTATGCCGTTTGGTTACTCGGTTTCCTTACGTAGCTTATCGCATATTAATCTTCCCTGCCCTCATAGCCTCAGTTCTAGCCCACCCTTGCTTGGGCTTTCCAAAACACTATGAGCTCAGCTACGCAGCCAGATGGAAATGTCCGGCCATTTGCACTCCTCTCTCTGGGTACGTTCTCCCTCTATCTGCCTGCTATCTGATCACTAACAATCGCAGATGACGGCGGCATTGGCGGACTATCCAGTCTTTTGATGCTCGAGAATATCATGGACAACATCAAAAACAACGAAGACCTTCCCGATGTACCCAAGCCCTGTGAGAGATTCGACCTCATTGGCGGTACGGGGACAGGGGGGTGAGGCTAGTGCTATGCGTTCGTATTGGTAGAATGATGATAATAGCTTGCCTAGAGAATTGCTGCCATTATACTTGGCCGATTGGGAATGTCAATTGGTGATTGCATCGAGGCATACAAGAATATATGCAATGCGGCATTCACTCCGGAAGCGCAAAAACAATCGACGCGATTCAAAATACAACCAAAGGCAGATATCTTGGCTAACAACCCGCAAAACGCTCCGAAAGAGACTATTCAAGAGTACTGTCCCCTTGAACGACGTAATAAATAGGGCAATGGCATGCTTACCATGAGTACGTGCCAACATTAAAACATAATGTTCCTAGACAGAGAATATCCCAAAACGTAGGTCCCGGCTGTCTAATCACTCCCAAGAAGTGTCAAAATGACAGCTCCAACTTGTCACTATTGTCATGAAGCGTTGTACAAGCTGCGACTAAGGTCAACATCGATATATTCCCGACTCTATTTAGAACGTACTGGGATACAAATAGCCTTTCAGAATGCAAAATATGGGAGATGGCTAGAGCAACATCCGTATTGGCAAAGCTCTTCAATCCTATCAAGATGGGCCGAGATGAATATATTTTCCTGGATAGCCACTTTGGATATAGAAACCCATGAGAGATCCTTTTCAAAGAGGCGACCAACCTCCGTGCAGGTAAACAGAAAATGTTAGTATCGAGCCTCGGCGGAGGTCTTGACAGAGTGGTTCAAGTGGGCGACACAAAAAGATCCATCCGAAACAGTCTCGAGAGAGTGGCAGTTAGCTCAAGAAGAGTTGCAAATGCGCTTGAAACAAAGTACTCTAGCAAAATAGAGATATACCATCGGTTCAACATAACCAACTTTCAGGAAGCAAACACCGCTTCAAATTGGACTAAACTGTCCACGGTGGCATCACTTACAAAAAACCGCATTAACGATAAGGATCATGAGATCAGCAGATTTGCCAACATCCTGATAAATGGCCTTTCCAAAGTGCCGGACCTACAAGAGAGGGACGAGACGTCGGGAAAGCTAAGGAAGCCAGTGAAATCAGGGGAGCCATAGGACACACTTTGTTAGTACAACCCAATACGCAGCATCGCGATGTCCCGCAGAATTAAGCCAACAACATCCACAGGTCCTGAACCGCGATACTTTCTACCGTTCCACAAAAACCTGGGTTTTGTAGGCAATCAGGACGTTGTATCCATATTGTAGGAGAGGCTCCTTGTCCAGACCGACTTTCAGCACGTCGCGCTTGTAGGCTTAGGTAGTATGGGCAAGACCCAGTTAGCCTTGAAGTTTGCATATAAAGTCAAGGAAAAATACGCCGACTACTCTATCTTTTGGCTTACTGCTGCCAGTGTAGATGGGTTCCGCAATTCCTGTAAGGAGCTCATTGCGGAGATAGGAATCGAAACATCAGATAACGATGATCCACGAATACATGCGAAAGAGTACTTGGACGCCAATGTATGCGGAAAATGGCTTCTTATTGTCGACAACGTCCACAATCCTAGCCTGTTTGATGGTGCAGACAAAGACAGCGGAAGCAGAATCAGTACTTTTCTTCCCCAGAGTAATGAGTATCGAATTTTATTTACTACGAGGTCTACAAAGGTCTCGTGGCTGGCTGTTGGAAGTGATAGCATTGCGCTAGAAGAAATAACCACTCAGGAACTGACGACTATCTTGATGCCGAATGTTGGGGATCTCAATGAGGAATCGAACATGGATGTTAAGCATGCAATCAATGACCTTCTCGAAGAGCTATGCAATCTCCCGCTAGCAGTTGCACAGGCTGCAGATTACATTGCTGTCAGGAAGATATCTGTTGCTAAGTATCTGGAGATGTTGAGAGCGTCAAACGAAGATAAAATCGAACTTCTAAAGCATAATCATCTTGACAATGTGCACTGCGACAGTTCGCAAGGCGCTGTAGCTACGACCTGGATCATTACCTTTCGGCAAATCCAAAAGGTTTCACCAGATGCGGTTAATATACTCCGGTTTATTGCAGAAGTCGAGCCGAAAGCCATTCCCCAAATCATGTTGCCAGGCTATCAGAACACGAAGGCAATGGTGGATGCCTTGGGAGTACTGTTAGCGTACGGCTTTATCCGCAAACAAAAGAACAACGACCTATTTGACATGCATAACCTAGTCCGCTTGACGACACAACTGTGGTTCAAAGGTCGGAAGGATGAAGCGGAATACATTTCAACCGTTGTTGATCACATGGATTCAATATTCCCGAGCGACGAGTGGGAAAACCGCTTCCTTTGGCGCCAATTCCTGTCTCATGCCTTACGCATCGTAAGGGCTGAACTAACTAGTGGTGAAAGCGTGACCAAATTAGCATTTAAAATTGGCCTATGTTTACAGCGCGATGGTAACATCCACCATGCTGTGCAAATTCTTGAAGATGTGGTGAAGGCAAGGGAGAAGGTTGTAGCTGCTGATGATCCCGACCGTCTGGCATCTCAGCATGTGCTTGCAGGAGCATTGCTTTCTGATGGCCAAACTAGGAGAGCAGTTTCCATGCTTGAGTATGTGGTGAAGACGAAGGAGAAGGTTCTAGCAGCTGGTCATCCCGACCGTCTGGCATCTCAGCATGCGCTTGCAAGAGCATACCTTTCTGATGGCCAAACCAAGAACGCAGTTTCTATGCTTGAAGATGTGGTAGAGACAAGGGATAAGGTTCTAGAAGCTGATCATCCCTCCCGTCTGGTATCTCGGCATGAGCTTGCAAGAGCATACCTTTCTGATGGCCAAACTAAGAAGGCAGTTTCCATGCTTGAGCATGTGTTGAAGATAAAGAAGGAGGTTCTAGCAGCTGATCATCCCGACCGCCTGGCATCTCAGCATGAGCTTGCAGTAGCATACCTTTCTGATGGCCAAACTAAGAAGGCAGTTTCCATGCTTGAGCATGTGGTGGAGATAAAGAAGGAGGTTCTAGCAGCTGATCATCCCGACCGTTTGGTATCTCAGCATGTGCTTGCGGGAGCATATCTTTCTGATGGTCAAACTAAGAAGGCAGTTTCCATGCTTGAGCATGTGGTGGAGATAAAGAAGGAGGTTCTAGCAGCTGATCATCCCGACCGTCTGGTATCTCAGCATGTGCTTGCAACAGCATATCATGCCAATAATCAACGCCAAGTTGCTGTCGAGCTGCTTCGGAATGTTGTTCTATTAGATGAAACTTCCTTGACACGAAAACCACGGGATCGTATTCTGGCGCAAGAACTACTTCAAAAATGGACTCCAGACCAATCTGGTTGACACGGTCTCTCCAACTCCAGCGCCTTCATGGCCGTTTCTTTTTGTTTCAATTGTCTCTCTGACTATCATTTTCAACGCCTTGTCTGGTTTCAAGTTACAAGCATGTATATATACAAGTCCAGGATCAAATTAATAGCGCCGTCATAATATAGGTATCGCACTGTTTGGGTTGCGCTGCCCCTTTGCAGCAAAAGTCAAGATCAACTAGATATTTGTAGCCATCTTAGCCACACATACCAAATGTTAAGGCTAAATTTTATAATAATGCTTATTCTTTGTAATAAATTCATACTTGCCATTTTGCAGAACTTAACGAAGCAGACGGTGCGGAAATTGAAGCGTGTCCGTCAACGCAATCGTAGATATATCGTACCTGAAGTACTCCAAAGGGACAACGGTCATTATAAGGAGTTTGACAATAATCGAAACTCTCAACCTACATCAAACGTTTAATCCGACGTTATATTTTCTTTAAATTCATATAATCAGCGTGGCTAACTTCAAACGGGATTTCCACCAACTCAAGTTGGCCAACCATTGGCCTCATTCTATCAAAGCTCCCAAGTCTTTCGCCCACACCTATGAAATCTGGTAGCACCTTGATCTACAGGCCAGCCCCAGGAAATCGTGGGTTAAGTAACCGGAACAGCCTTCGATACCAGATGAACAACCAGCGCTCTTCTTCCCCACATGCCACTTCAATTGGTGATATAGACTGGGAACATGCCACGAGAACTGACGCAGAAGAAAGGGTCTTCGGGTCAGAATGTCAGTTACACAACGCTCTAGTTTGAATCAGACGTTACCCAGACCTATCTCCAGAAGCGCGTCCATCTTTGAGCAAGAATTATCCCGCCACAGCGTAGCGATGAAAACGGCCCGAAGCACCAGCCCGGATTGAGAGCCACATATCGCACTGCTTGGCCACTCAGATTAAAGACGAAAAAGTGCCAGACAAGGCAGTCGACAAACTGATGAAAGTCTTGAAGGTGACAAACGCCAACATGGAGAGCGTGGCAAATCGCATCTACCACGAGGCTATACAAAAGTCAAGTGTGTTTCCTCTAGACAACTATCTTGATCTATGGATATCGGAATGGGCTGCAGATATTGAGTTTTACCAACAGGAAAATCCTTCCCAGGAAAGTCAACGATCGCCAACTGTTGCAGTATTTGACAACAAACCTTGGCAAGAATCCGAGTCCATGAAGGCAAGCATATATCTCCCAGCATGAATGCATGGCACTATCTTGGGGGGTATGGGATAGACGTAAATCTCGTCCTCAACACAGTCTCGGCCAGTGTATCTAAGACCCTAGGGGGCTAGTGTGCCTTCTGTAGACCCAGACATCCTTTGGACAAATGTCGTCTCTGGGTGAAGGAAACCCGGTACAGGTCTTACAGCGTCGACAAAAGACGCATGGCATATGTAGAGAAGCATATCAATGTCCCAGAGTACCCCCATGTATTAGAACTCAAGAAGGTAGAAGTGACGGCAGGATTCATAGTAGATCTGGAGATAGGGAAAGGCAAAAACCCTAGAACAACCAGGAAATACAAGTCTGTGGAAGACTTGGCAACGCTGAGGGGGGTGAATGCAAGGGCAAAGAAGAAATATGCCTGAGAAGGGAGTAAGGCCCAATAGAAGAGACATCTTGGTGAATTTCCCGGCCTCAAAATCAAAGCGAATGACCAAGGCAACACAAAGTCCCACGAAGCGGCATTTGTATCCGGAAGTGAGATGAACCTCACTATGCCAGTACCTGTAACAATCAACAAGGCGATGCTGGGAGCTAACTTGACTACGCCCAACATGGGAATAAACCTATCACTTGGCACAGCAGAAGAGGCTCTATTCATGAAAAATAGAAGGGCATTCCACAACCCCAAGACACTGGGAGAAGCACCGCATTCTACCGATAAAGCAGTCGATATCCAGACTCATAGAAAGCCGGTCACTATGGAAAGCACTCTTCACAAGAATCATTACGGAACGGACGGACTTGAGACCAGTACCGCAACACCCATGTCTATTTTCAAGTCCGGATGGAAAACGGTTCATCGTACTATGTGTTGATGACTGGTTAGAAATTAACGCTAAAAACCTAGAGTCAACCAGGGTGGCTACAGAGTAGGTCGTGTTAGAACATGGCTAAGAACAAAAGGGAGGTCAATCCTAGAACAACAATAAATACAAGCAATTCTACAATGTAGTTGTTTACCAAGCAGAACTAACGAAGATTAACGTGTATGACATCGTTCGAAGTCTAGGCCAACACGCACGATCATCTCCTAGACTATTCTTCGAGTTTCCTAAGGGCTCTCGAACTCCACTGCCATAGCTTATGCCTCTCGGGAACATCATCAGACCAATGATAGTGTACAAATTGGTCCTTGAATTAAAATATTTCGAGCATGATGAAAATGTGGCTACTCCTCTCTTCATATTCATTAGCCCATTTTTTCCGATAAGAGTCCCGTCTCTCAATCTACCCGAACTTCATCTAGAATTCTCGTGAAAGGTTTTTCAACAGATAGGCATTTCGTTGTTAAAGCTAAGCTTCTCAGCACAGCCGCGTCATCGGCGTGGTGATAGCCAGGGTTCACTCTGCCTGATGTAACTAAATGATGAGCCTGGTTCTTCACTTAAAGATAATACAGCCGAATGGTCTTTTCTCCTTGTTTTACCATTGTGATTCCAAACCGTCTTAGCCTGTACTCAAGTTTTGAAAAAAACTTCCCTTTTATAACCACGGGAAAAGGAGGTAACCCTAAGAAACCCTTGAGAAATTCACAGGAAAACAACGGAAAACACCGACTCACGACACTGGACGCCATGTCCATATTGACAAAGAGCCTCGAGGCGCAAGAACTCGCTGACGGAAAAGGCGCAACAAAAAGTACAGGGAGCTCCGCGGACAGCGCAAAAGGCGGCCCCATCCTTTGCTGAGATGGCGAGTAGACCCGCCCCAGAGACGACGGCCAAACTAAGCGCCGCCAACCCCAAGAAGTCCCACGAGGCCGCCAAGCAGGGCGGTGAGTGGCAGACTGTCACGCACCGCAAGGCAGCCGCAGCCCCTCCGAATGGGCGCCTCACGCAGCCGCTGGCACGCTAGGACAACAGGATCCTGGTAAGAGTCAGCGCGGATAACGAGATGCGCGACTGCGAGAGCTTCCTTCTGTCAACCAGACTCAAGGAACTGGACCTAGAGCTCAGGGGAGCTCTAAAAGAGGTGCAGAAGACCATGAGTGGCTTCGCACTTCTGACAAAGAAGGACGGTCGCTCGACTCTTCTGGAGAAGAGCGACAAGATAAAGAACTTCATCGGGCCAGGAACCGAAGTAATTCAGGCTGTCAACTCGGACGCCTACCTCGTTGGCCCGGTTGAGCGCCTTCTCAATGGAGGAGGTAGGGCTGTGGAGGTCTCCGAGGAGATGGTTAGGCACTGCTTCACGCAGGCCACCCGGACGGCACCAGCCTACATGACTGAGAAAACCCGGGAAACGAGATGACTTTATAGTCAGAATCCCGGCCATGGACACGAAGGTCCCCGGGCAAATCCGGATGGGCTCGAGACTCATCCCGGTACGGCTGCTGGCGGAAAAGCCAAAGGCCACGCCCCAGTGCTCCCGTTGCTTCGGGTGGCACGATGCCAAGAGGTGCTCCAGAGCACAGTTATACAAACACTGTGGCTCCAGTGAGCACGAAAGCAGCAAGCACCCAAATGCTGCGAGGTGGAGCACCAGTGCGTCTCCGTCTATTTCGTCTGCCGCGGCCCACACTCGGCTGACTCTAAGGAATGCCCCTTCCGCAAGAAGGGAATCACTCCGGAGGACAGACGGGCGTTAAGGAGGGCTCAGCAGAAGCTCACCGCGGAAAAGAAGAAAGCCTGCCCGAAGGGAAGCGTACAGGCACAGACCTGGTTCAACGATCAAATGGACTGCACCGGGGCGCAGGACACAGCAGGAAGCCCCGAGCCGGGGAACCAGCTGGTGCTCGCCTCGAGTGCCGTAGTCCAGAGCACGGGGGACATGAGGAAGGCCTCGGAGTCGATCAGCTCTGAGGTAGCCCTTACTCAGCCCGCCCCCCAGGGCCTTAGGAAGTCTGCGCGCAAGAGGGCGCGGCAGGAGAAGCAGCCCCGAACTCGGTCCGAATGATGTCGGACAAAAGGGGCTGCAGGAGAAGGTGTGTGATTTGGCAGTTCAATGCTGGCAGAGGACAGCCGAATCACCTGTCTCTAATTGAAGAGGCAGCAGGAAGAGGGGTGGATGTCATATGTGTGCAGGAGCCGTATATTGGCAAACCCCCGGTAGAAATGAGGACGGTCACGCACCCGGCATACAAACTCATGATCCCGCTGGTGAAGTGGGACACAAGGCCAAGGGTGATGACATGTGTCAGGAACACGATAATGGCTACACTGGTCCCCGTCTGCGACAGAGAGCATGCGGACGCAGTTATCGTGGAACTGGCCGGACAAGGCCTACACATAGCCAATGTGTACAACGCCAACCCAGGTGACATCTCCCGAGGAGTGGCACTAAAGCGGGCCCAGAAGACAGTGAAAGGCAAAAAGATGATTCTCTGTGGCGATCTTAACCTACACTCACACATGTGGGACAGTAGGAGAAGTGAATCAAGCGAAGCCGGATTGCTGCATAGCTGGCTAAGCGAAGAAGAAATCACCTTGCTCAACGAGCCGGACAACTAGAATTTCTTCCAAAGCAAAGAGTCCCCGTCGGTGATTGACCTGGCATTCGCATCAAGCACTCTGCTGGGCCAGAACAGCTGCACGACCAGAATCATGAAAGAACTCAACTGCGGCAGCGACAATCTCCCCCTCAGCACCACGGTTGACAGCATACAAATCGACGACGTGGTAAGGGCCATACGGTACAATATGAACAGACTCGACCCAGAGAGGTTCACCATAACCTGTACCAGAGAAGGCATCCCCCTACACGCGAGGGCACCCCTAAGAGAGGGAGACATCGAAAAGTTCGCTGCGGACCTGATCAAGGCTATGATCGGGGCACTCGACGAGGCAGCGCCTAAGGCTCGACGCAAAGGCACGGGCAAAAGGTGGTGGAACTTGCGATGCACAACTGCAGTCAAAGAAATGAGGACAGCTTGGCGGATAGCCGAAGACAACAGTTTCAACGACTCGAGCTTTGAAGTATACAAGGCTAAGAGGAAACTGTTCCAAGCTGAGGTCCGTTCGGCAAAGCGGGAGCTATGGAGGCAAACCATCGAGAACATGACAGAAGCCGCCGACGTGTTCAGGATGGCCAAACGACTTGGGAAGCCAGGTTCGAATGGAGGACTCCCCCCGCTCACCCACGAGGGCGTCATAAAAAGGACGCCACGGGAAAAGGCCGAAGCCCTCTTAGACACCCACACCCAACCGGCAGATGCCCAGTCGGGAGTGGGGGAGGAAGCTAACCCGAGAGCAAGACTCTGGGAGGAGCTATCCTCAGCAGAAGTCAAGGACGCAATCTTCCACGCTGGAAACACGGCACCCGGAGAAGATGGCATCCCGAAC
>JAXASZ010000979.1:0-38152 GCA_038407095.1 Ceratocystis destructans
CTTTTTAACAATCCCCCCCCCCCCCCCCCCCCCCTTTCCCCCAGAAGATTACGATACACATACATTAGATTACCCTCTATAGTGATTCGTCATAATGGCTTGGAGTCTGAAAAAGAAAAACACGAGAGGTACCGCAGGTGTACTGTGGTTCCACCTGCCGATAGATATAAGCTTGGGGCCATGTTGGCTCTCATTATCGTCTCGTGATAGGTTTCCTATGTAGATTTGTTCCTTACATGCTGGCTATATTGGGCTGCATGAAAGCGCCCGTCTCTTCATTAAAGCCGGCATTAGCAATAAAGTCCTGCCACGAGGGGCCAATTCTTGCGAGAAGATAGTCTTCGTTCAAGAAATCCATCTGTTGCTGCTGTTGTTGTTGCATTAGCTGCGACATAGCCTGATAGGCTTGAGGCGGTTGCTGCGACTGTTGGTTGAGGTCCGCAGGGTATGACGTCATGACGGTGTCTTGCATTTGTGATGAGGACTGTGATGGGGGTAACTGGGTTTGCAGAGACTGTCTGGTGCCTGTCCATGAACTATCGGGCGTTTTCACAAATGACATGGGGAAGGGAGGGCCAGAAGAGGCAATGCCGCCTGATGATGGGTTAGTCAGTTGGGGCAGCTCTGGCTGAGAACACGGTGCCCAGCCTAGCGAGTTTGGCTGTTGGGATAGCTGGGGCTGAGACTGAGACTGAGACTGGGACTGAGACTGGGGCTGGGGCTGGGGCTGGGGCTGGGGCTGGGGCTGGGGCTGGGGCTGGGGCTGTGACTGGAGTGGCAGAAGTTGCTGTTGATTAGTTTGTCCGGTACGCGCCGTAAAGAGCTGCCGTTGATCCGGCATCGGGGTCGTCGAGGCAGAATCTTTAGGAGAATACGACAAAGGTCTATGGGGTCCCTGAGGGGCCTGTTGCAGGCCTGCAGACAGAGTGCTTTTTCCACAAGTGGCAGGCGACTTGTTTTCCGACGAGCTGGCAATCTTCTTTTCAAGCTCGCGGATGACATTTTCCAGAAACTTGGCCTGGAGGTGGCCGGTGTCAGAGGAAGCTTTGTGGTGTTTGAATACAGCACTGACGCCTTGCAGAGCTTCCATAACACTTAGCCGCAGAGTGTTGTGAATGCTGTTTCCTCCACCAGAAAGACAAACTTTGAGAAGAAAAGAGGTCGCATAGGCCGTCATGACGTGGATAGAGTCCTGGCAAAAGCACAGCGATGGCAGTAGATCCGGCTCGCTGAGGAGCTGCAGCATCTCGCGAGCAGAGGTAAAACATGCCCACAGAGGCCGCTTATCAAAGGCCTGCACGTTGAGGGTCGTGAGCATGCTAGGCTGTAGGGGAATGGAGTAGAAACTCAGGCGCAGATGAGCCCCATAAAAGCAAATCAGGAAACTGTGGCAGCGTTCAGGTGATGTGCGGCATATGCCGTACCAGCGGTCGCGCCAACGCCGCAGATCAGTTTCCATGCTTTCGAAGAGGACCTCGGACTCCAGCATGTGGCTGGTGCGTGGACCGCGCCACATGTATTTCGGGTGGACAAGCTTAAGGGTTTCCGACGTCAAGAGGCGGAGATTGACAAAGCCACAGAGAAGCTTGTCGTTGTTGGTAGCCAGACGGTGGGTATGCCAGTTGCTGGAGTCGATGATAAAGTCAGATCGCTCAATCATCCACGGTTTCCCGGTTTGGAGACTTATGCTAAACGGCAGAGCAATATTAGCAGATTAAGAACCCGAGAATTAATTGAGAGAGAAGACAGAGAGAACGTACCTGCGATCGTAAACAAAAAGGAGCAGCCAAAGCCTCTCGACATCTCTCCGCTTGCGCAGCTCCAGATCACTCAGTTCGCTATGCTCATCTTCGTCCCGGTGGAAGGGCAACTTGTGCCAGCCCAACTCCATACACATGCGGATAATGTAGCCTGTTATCAGCCACGCACGAGTATCATCTGGATCCTTCCAGTACGTCAGCAATAGTGTGGCGTGTACGACATCAACAGACTTTGTCCCTTGCACAAAGGATTCGGTGTGAAGTTTCCGAGCAAGGGTTTGTAGGGGCTTTTTGAATTGGTGACCAAAGGCCTTGGCAGCGGCAGCGAGGATAGCCGTGAGCAGAAACGTGGATCGAGAACGCACGTAGCCAAAGGTGTGCAAGGAATGGTCGAATTGGGCAATCCAAGGGTTGAAATTTTTCATGAAGCTAAGCGACGCGTCTATATTAGCGATGGTAACAGCGCGGAGAGACAGAGATAAAGGTAATGGGAAGCCGCTACTCACTCATCGAACAGGGTATTGGCTGTCGACATGCTCAGAATGCCCTGATTGATTGGGTCATTGGCCGCGTCTTCAGGGCCTAGCCTAGCAGTGGCATACTGGGCTGTCGAGGAAGAGCCTGGCCGGACCTCTTCATCCTCCACACTGAGAATGGTTTTGAGAGAGAACTTGCCCATAGTAGCCTGTTGGTTCAGGAGGTCAGGCGGTTGGAAGCCTCTGTTTTTAGTCCAAAAGCTGTTGCCGGTGCCACTGGTGCCGCCGTTGTGGCTGCCACTCAGCGTGCTATTAGCAGTGCTTCGGTGGGTGGGAGTGGCGGCTTCCGCGCTGCATTCTGAAGGAGATTCGGTCTTATAGGGCTCATTTAGAGAGTGGGAGAAGGTGGTAGAGCCGTAGGCCGAGGTAGGGGTGGAGAGCTCCTGGGGGGGCTGGCGCGGCTGTGGTTGCGGTTGCGGTTGGTGCTGGTGCTGGTGCTGGAGCTGGTGCTGGTGCTGGTGCTGGTGCTGGTGCTGGTGCTGGTGCTGGCGCTGGTGCTGGTGCTGGAGCTGGAGCTGGGGTGGTTGATTGTGTGGCAATGGTGGCTGGTGTGGCTGATGTGAAGGTTGTTGGTGGGGCGTCTGTGGCACCTGCTTTTGCTCCTGCTCCTTCTCCTGCTGTTTCTGCTGCCGGTGGTGCTGCCGTTGCTGCTGCTGGTGCTGATACTCTGAGCAAGGTGGAGCCGGAAAGGACGACGTGCCTATACCAAATGAAGGTGGGCCCACAGACGACGATGGGACGGTTGGATCATAAAATGAGCCGGGGGGCGGCGTGTCCATGTTAGACAGGCCTGCAGAGGATGAGGGTGGGCGGGTAACGACTTTGCCGTTGGTGCGGTTGAGCCTGTTATATTTGTGTAAGTATTTGTTGCTATACCTGCCCTGCAAGCGTGTGTGGGTAGTGGGTACGTGGATGTGGATGCCTAGGTGTGTAAAAACACAGTCTTGGGCGTGGGTGTGAAAGCATAGGTCAAGGCAGGTAGGTGTAGACGAAACGAAGTCTGTTCGACTGGCGAGTGCAAGTGCGCGTGCGTGGGTATATGTAATGCATCTCAAAAACACGATTGAACACGTAACACTTATACATATTGCAGCACATTTGACAGCGTGGAGTGGGTTGTACAACATACTTGGTGCCAACTTTTCGACCTCGGCGGTGTTTTTCCAAAATGCATTCGCATTGCAGGCGTATACAGCGTTTGCAAACGATCTCGCCCTCTGCAAACACACATTTCATTTTGACTTTGCGACACGCTATGCAGGCATTAGCGCTGGAAGAAGGGGGGGTGGGGGAGTAGGCAAAATGTGTTAGCATGTGACATTGCAAGAGAAACAGGAGCTGGATAGGACAATGGGGCCAGAGAAGGCAAGAGAAGAAGAAGAAGAAGAAGAGCAAGAAGAACAAGAAGAAGAACAAGAACAAGAACAAGAGCAAGAACAAGAACAAGAGCAAGAACAAAAGAAGGGCCATGGAAGGGCAGCATAGAAAGACAGAGTGGGGTGGATGGGTGGATTTTCAATGGGCTACAGTGGGATAAGAAATGAGGTCGTACGTAATAGGGCCATTCTTTAATCGACGCACTACAGTAGCAGTAGGTGTTGCTGATGGTGGAGGTGCGGACGATGATGTTGCCGCTCCGGGATCCAAAGCCATGGCCGAAGCGGATGCCGACTCTGATACAGACTGTGACGATGGGGCATGATGAGTCTGGTCTCGGCCTGGATTTGGGTCACTGTCCAGCTCAGCTGAGAGCTCAAGTTGAGACGAGCTCATTATGAAGATGAGTCAATGGAAAGAAGGAAAAAGGAAAATGAAGAAAGAAAAAAAAAAAAGGAAAATTGGAAAAAGAGATTCAGACGAGAGAGTGGACGGAAATTAATTAACCAAGGTAAATGTGAGATTTGGTCGTTGGCAAGTGGGATTATGAGAAGAGAGAAATAGAAGAGGAGAGCTTGAGCTTGAGCTTTTAGGTCAGACGATAGTAGCACCGAGGAAGAGAGGAAGACGTTAATTCATGACCCAAGTGTTGAATGGTCGATTTAATCAGGAATAAATACAGGAGCGAAGGTGGGACAACCCGGGCGTCGAGGAGTAAGATATACGATGGAGAAGAAAAATAGCAAGAAAAGAAAGAGAAAAGAAAGAGGGAAAAGGGAAAAGGAAAGACGAAGGGAATAAAGAAAATAAAAAGGGAAGAAAAAGAGAATAAAAAGAGAATAAAGCAGAACAAAAAAAAAGAAGCAAATAGCAAAAAAGAAGCTTCAAGCAAGAAAGAGTCGTGGAAAAGAGAGGAAAAAGAGAATAAAAGATGGAATAAATCAAATAAAATAGAAGGATAAGATAAGATAAAAAGAAAATAGTACAAATAACCAAGTAAAAGAAGGCTCTACCAAAACATATTATGAAAAGAAGCTCGGCAGATAAGTCCCAGTGACGCCGTGCTCTCTGGAGCTTTGAAGAAAGAGACAAGACCAAGAATCTGGCTAGCCAGACTTGTAACTGGTGAGATATTTTATTCGAATTTGATATCGGGGTATTTTTTTTTCGCTATTTAATAGCATCCAGGACGAAGAAAATTTTTATCCAACGGTCTTGGTGACCACGAAGGAACAAAAGAGAGGAAAGAGACTGGAAATAAAATGCAGAGAGAGAATTATATGCAAAAAAAAACAAAAGGACAACAACAGAGGCCAGCCTTATAGTTCTATTTTGGGCGCCCTTGCCTCCTTCGTTCGACGAACATGTTCGGGGTCGAGGTCAAGTCGAGGTCAAGTCGAGGTCAGGGTCTGCCAGGGTAATAACCAGGGTTAAGGCCATCCATCCGAAATGGCTCCTGGCAAGCTGTTGCTGACTAATCACAAGCTTCCCTTTGATACATGGCCATGTTGCACCTGCTTCACCTCTCTTTGTTGCCATACCATCCATAGACACACACACACAAATAAGCATACATAATGATAACATGCAGGCCAAAAGCAGCTTGCAGATCAAGCCCAAGAACGAAAACGGGCCTCTCTCCTCGCCTTGTCTCCTGTCCCAGCCCAGCATCTATCGGCCTTGTCTCTCTTTGTGCGGCTCCCTGCTCTGCTATAGGCCGATCGGGCCGAGCTCAGGGTTGTATAGGGCTGGACAACCCTAATTAGTTCGCCGCCAAGCTTTGCTACAATTATGTGAACTCAAAAGCCTATGAATAGTTACACCGGCACTCTGCACAGATCGTAGATGGCCGGTTAAGCAATAAACTTTCTCGTCTAAGCTTCAAGCACAACCTTTTACAGCAGGAATGAAACACAGCCTGTGTAGGCGAAGCCATGACAAGCTAACGACCATCCGGCCGACCAGCCAGCCAGCGAGCCAGCCAGCGGGCCAGAATCTGTCACCCTACCAATGCTGTCCTGTCCTGTCTGTCTTAAGCTTCTCAGTACTTGCAGATCGAGGGAGTTATGTGGAAAATAAGCGGATTTTTGAAAAAGAAAAAAAAAAAGGAAATAAAAAAAAATAAATAAAAAAAAACAAACAACCAAAGGGCAAAATATATTGTAAAAAAAATACCCCCCCCCCCCGATACATGTTCAATAAAATCCCTAACCGGCATCTTACTCTAATCACTCGGCGCTTCCTTAGCTTACGCTGCTTTTCCTGTTCTCCCTCTCCCTCTCTTGCTTTGCTACTAGATAACCGGTGGGATGGGTCTATAAGACGAGCGAAAAATTGCAACACAGGAGACAACAACAGCACGTCAAGGCCGTCTATTATTATTCGTCTTTTTCGTTTTGCTTCTCGTGGGGCCCTGGTCTTTTCCCTCTCCTTGTACTCGGGCCGGCTACCAGTGCCGGTGTTCGACTTCTTTCAAGTTCTCGACTCTTGGCTGATATCAAAATCGTCCCATGCGACCATTGCACGACGGGTGGACTGGTCGGTATCCAGACAGTAGGCTGCTGCGGCAAGACAAGGAAAGTCAAGCTAAGGTAGGCTGGGTCCCTTTCCATCCTTTTCTTTATACCTTTATTGCCTCGGGTTCCTTTTCTCACTCCGACTGCTACGTAGTATGTAGCCGGTGTTCCAGTTACTCGGCTTATACCTCCTCCAAATTAACTAAATTAGTTAGCCCGAATGTCGACATATGTAGTCTCTGCTATTAGGACAATGACAGAGGGAGAATGTGATTATGTATATCAGACAGCATCCCAGTCTAGGAGTAACGCGTGGCCATTGTTATTTTTGCTTGATCCGAGGCATCTGTCTATCCTGTCCCTCTTTTCCCTTCTCCTCCATCTCCTTTCTGTTTCGTAGTATTTTCTGGGCGTCATTGTTCTTCCTGTCTCTGCCATAACTTAGTCCTGCCTTGCCACGATTTCTGTCTCTCTCTCTTCTCAATACGGGCTCACGGTGCACTGCCTTACCTCTTATCTTCTTTCAATCCTTTCCTCTTTGTAGCTGCATCCTTGTCCCTACAATACTAGCTCTCGCCATGGCCGCCCCCTCCTCCCAGTTTTCACAGGCTAAAACGGCTCATGTCAACCTCATGACAGACACCATCGTCGCCAATCTGCCGGCCGATGCCCTTCGCTGTGTTCTCCGGGCTATGCTGACAATAAGTCCGGAATATAGCACTGCCTTTGAGACGGAAGCCAAAAAATACCTGCAAAAGACGCCCTTTGTTGTCCCTTTACCAATATTTGGCGTCCCGCCAGAATCCTCAATTGGCCACAACTTCTATCAAGTCCAGGCCCGCATCCGGAGCACGCTGGGTGCAGGGCTAGCTAGTGACTCTCTTCAATTGCTTTGCCAGGTAATCCGTGCAGCTAACGGGCTTGTATTTCCTCATGACGATGAGGAAGCATTGCTCGCTCTGGCAAGCATTGACGGCGACATTGTGCAAGCCGTCACAGCTGTACAAAAGACTCTGACTACACCCACAGGCATGAGAAGCTTGGCCAAGGGGGAGTCGGGGGTCTTGCACGAACTCCTTGACGCCATGTCATTGGCCAAACAGGGCTGGCCGTCTCAAAAACAGGAATTTGTGCTGGAAAGGAGCTTCATTTTGATATCAAAGCTACTTGATCCAAGGGCATTACCTTTAGCAGCTCCTAGAGCATGCGCACCTACAACCACACAGGCGGCCCTAGCTACCCCCAAGCCCTCTATAGAAACTTTTTCAATGGGCGGCAGAGTCTTGCCTCGATTATTTAGTGGCCTGTGGCAACTCTCTAGTCCTGCCTGGGGAGCTGCTCCCCAAAGCAAGATCCTAACCCAGTTCGAGGAATATGTAAATATGGGCTTCACGGCGTATGATATGGCTGATCATTACGGTGACGCCGAGGTGATTTATGTAAGCTGTGGTAGCAACAACAGAAGAAGTTATATTACTGTTAGCAGCTAACGGTCTTTTTCTCTTTTTTTTCTTCTCTTTCTCTTTTCAGGGCCATTTCCGTCAGAGCTACTCCTCGCCAGAAAGTCTCTACGCCGCAACCAAATTCTGTGTCTTTGGGCCTATAGAGGTCACGCCCGAGGTCATTGGTGCAAATGTCACCGAAAGACTGACGCGCTTGCAATCAGAATATATCGATCTGCTGCAGTTCCATTGGCAGGACGTAAGGACCCCTTCCCTTCTCCCCGTCTAGCCCCCTCGTCCCTCGTCTCCCCTACCTACCGCTACTTGCCCCCGACATATGCTGTTTATACTTGTACAACAGCAGCTAACTCTTTCGCTCTGGCAATAGTACTCTAACCCTAGCTGCATCTCTGCGATGAAGCTTTTAGCCGCAGATAGCCGTGTCAAGGCTCTAGGCCTCTGCAACTTTGACACGTCCAACATGGCTGCTATTTTGGCCGCTGGCGTGCCCATCGTTTCTAACCAAATACAGTTCTCGCTCATCGACTCGCGCCCAACTTTTGCCATGGCTGAAGTTTGCACCAGACAGAAAGTCAAGCTGCTGACCTATGGTACGCTGTGTGGCGGCTTTTTGGCAGACAAATGGCTTGACCGCCCAGAGCCCGAGCTGTTTGCCCCTGGCTTAACTCCGTCACAGCGCAAGTACTTCGAGATGATTGGTATTTGGGGAGGCTGGTCTCTATTCCAGGAGCTCCTAGGCGTGCTAGACCGCATTGCAAAGAAGCATAGGGTATCGATTTCCAATGTGGCTACTAGATGGGTCCTGGACTTTGACTATGTCGGGGCCGTGTTAGTGGGCACTAGAATGGGTATAAGTGGACATGCTAAGGAGAACCTGAAAGCATACGGTTGGAGGCTGGATGGCGAAGATCAGAAGGCTATTGAGGCGGTGCAGGTAAAAAGCAGGCGTGCAATAGTGTTTCAGGCTATGGGTGACTGCGGTTCTGAGTATCGGTGATGGGGGCGACCAGGAGCAGGGGAGGAAGAGGTAGAGATAGAGGGCAAGGGCAAGGGAAGACTGCACGGCAGCAGGGCGACAACAAAGGAAGAGGGAATGACAGGATGGCTATCTCTAGACATAATAGGGCAATATCGTGACGTTGGCGACATGGCAAGGAATTGGCTACTTACGTGAACTACATGAGTACTTGCGTGGAGCATGGATCATGCAAGTTTTCTTTAATCTCTCAAGCTGAGCATCCGGCGACTTATGCACAACTGTTCCTCCTATTCCTCTGCGACGCAGATGCACGCAGATACATCCTTACACCGACCACATTACTTTTCTTTCTTTCCTTTATTTTTTTGTTTCTTTTTGTCCTGGTGGTCTGAGTCGTCTATCCTGGGCAAAGCAGAGTCCCGCTGTCATTCTATCAGTGTAACCAAGAATCACCCAACTTAACCGAGGCCTAACCGTTGTGCTACCGTCGTTAACCGTCGGATGGCGGAAAAAGACACGACACATAGAAAGGGTGAAAAAACGGGCGAACGTACGAATGGTTCGGGAACTGAGCTTGGGCAAACATTGTTCGCGGGCGTGTGTTGTGAAGTGGCTAGTGGGTGGTCATCGTGTGTATTAGGGTCGATGCTAGGGTTGCCATAGAGCGGGGAAGGATCAAAGTCGCGCGGTTTGTCGCCTGTCACACGTTGTTAAAGTGTTTCCTGTATACTTTGACCTGCCATATAGTTCACAGAGGCAGTCCTTTGCAAGTCCAATATGTCTCACCGTGTACATAGCTTTGGTGATCATGCGCTGCAACGAGTTGCTGTTTGGCCGCCCAACGAACTAGAGCCCTTGGACATCTCGACTAATATCCCGGTATTTTGGATTGTGTAAGTGCTGCTGCTGTTTTATCGCCTTATCCCTCACTCCTAAATGACAAAGTCCGGTAGCTGGCTGGCGACTGAGGTGGGGCATGGCATGGCATGGAATGTTTTGTTTCTAATAATTGGAAAAAAAAAATGCAGCTTTATACACGGGGGTGCGTGGCGCGATCCTGCCATAAACCATGTCAACTTCGCGCAACCCACAATCAACCACATCACGGCTTCCCTTGAGTCATACAGGAGCCTCCTTGGCGGGAAGCAGCTGGGCTTTGCGTCGCTCGAGTACCGGCTTTCCGCACACCCGGACCACCCACAGAGCCCCGAAACGCCTGCGACCGAGATTCGCAGCGCGCGACACCCTGACCATATCAACGATATATGCTTGGGCCTTGGGTTGTTGGAAGAGACTTATGGGCTCAGCGAGGGCCAGTATATGCTAGTTGGTCATTCGTGTGGTGCGACGCTGGCATTCCAGACATTTCTGGAAGAGTTCCGAGGGTTAAAGTTTCCGTTGCCACGAATAGTTGTGAGTCTTGCTGGAATCCATAACGTCAGGGGCATTGTTGAGAACCACAAAGACAGTCCATGGGCCGGAGTGTACCGCGACTTTGTTACAGGAGCTTTTGGGGAAGATGAGGGAGGAGCATGGGACGATGTTTCACCAGTAAACTTTCTAGCGCAACAGAGACTGGAGGCTTATCCGAGCGTGGTGCTATGCACGGCAGCATCGGATTCCCTGGTAGAGGACAGCCAGCGGCAGGAGATGGCGGCAAGGTGTAGTGGCTTGGGAATCGAGGCTATGGGGATTTCGGTGGAAGGGGACCATGACGAGATGTGGCAGATTGGGAGTAGACAGGCTGCTGCGATACAGGTCGCCCTGGAGAGAGCGCATATGGAGAAAGAAGTGCGGGAGACGTAAAGGGACAGCGGGGGGGAGGGCTGGGTGGCAGCTGAAGAAGGCCGTATGTCCGTATGTGTATGGCTAGTGGCTTAAATAAAGAGTTCCTTGGCAAAATATTTCGTTTTTCAAGGCAAAAAAAGAAACCCCTAAAGGAAAAAGGAGACCTAAAACAAAAGGAAACGAACGCAAACCACAAGCCACAAATCAAAGGTTAACATGGGACAAATCAACAGTGTGACGGGACGAACTGGTAGGCAGCGTGTTTTTCCCGTCCTCCCCTGTCGGTTTTGTGACGTTGTGACGATCGATTACTAGATGAGATGCAATGCGGCGCCGATGCAGGTACCAGAGCAGGGAGACAGTACTAGATCAGGCACAGGCAGTTAGTTATAGGTACAGGCATAGATACTATATGGCGCAGGATAGTGAATAGTCCAGTTAGTGTATAACACAGAAGGGTACAGCACTGCAGTGGACGCAAACGGCACATGGGGCGGGAATGCACCTGACTTGGATGTCCATATATACAAATACATCCGCTTCTGCCGGCCACTCTACGTAGAGTCAAGGGAGACGACGCGAGCGCCAGAAAGACGTTTAGGTTTTCTGTCTTCAGTCTGGCAAAGTCGCAGCCAGCACAGGGATGGACGACGAGGGCGGCATACTAGCTAGTTTATAGGTTGCAATAAGAAGCAAGGGCGCCTTAGTTTCGCTATTAGGCCGCAAGCCAGAGGGATAGAGACGATCACATGGATGCAGATACGTGGAAGGGACGTAATGAAGCTGTCAAGGGTAGGGTAGGGTGGCAAGCAAAGCAAAAGGTTGTATCGGCTTGATGTTTACATATGTACGTATGCAGTTAGCCTAGTTAAAGCTTAGCAAAGTTCAGAGCAAAGTACCTCTGCACTTACATCGAGCTTGTCGGCTGGTCCCTGCACATTTGTCCGGCTAGGTAACCAAGGACAGAAGAATGGTAGAGAGAAAGATAGAGGGGGAAATGGAAGAGGAACGGTTCGTGTGCCAGTATGCAGGGGCTAGAGGAGCGTGAGAGAACCCAAGCTTTTTGGGTGGGTGGCAGTACTCAGCATAGCCAGTGCAGTGTAGCACACTAACCCTAGCGGCCTTCCAGCAGTAACCCGGGCGACGCGTAGAGTGAAGGCATCCCGTGACACGCGCGGTTTCTTAATTGGGGAAGGTGGAAGTCGAAGGTGGGGCTTGGCGTGTCGAGAGAAGAAAGAAAAAATTGCAAGAGCGAAGAATGCACAGGCGGAAAACAGCAGACGCAACGACGAGAGGAGATAGACAGAGAGGTGAGGCGAAGACGAATGAGGCAAGGGAAGAAGGGCGGTAGGAGAACTATGAGCTTCTCGGGTGTTCTTATTTCAAGCTAGTACGAGGCAGGGCAGGCGGTTTTTTTGGCCAGATATTTGGCAAGTTGGTAGCTACCTGGTGTAGAATCCCAATTTTAGGTGCACTTTCCATGGTGGAATTCTGGGGGGGGGGTTATTGCTTTTTTATTTTTTTTCATTATAAGCATTTTTTATTTCAAAATATTTTATTTCAAAATATTTCATTATATTTTATTTTGTTTTTATTTCTATTTTCATTTTCATTTTCATCTTCATTTTCATCTTCATTTTTATTCTTCTTATTTTCCATATGCGTGGGCTTCCCTTTGGACTTTTTTCCTAAATTCCTCCCTTTATTTTATTTTCTTTCTTTTTTGTTTCCTTTCTTTCTCTCTTCCTTTCCTACATCCATTAACGGCCTTGCTTCGTTTTTTGGCCCATTATCGTTTTTTTTTTCTCGTATTATTCTTTTTTTCACGTTCGTTTTTTTCTGGTGGTTGGACGCTTTGGCTCTCGCTTTGTTTCCTTTGCTTGCTACACCCCAGCCTTTTATCACTACCGCAACCACGACAACCAGAGAGCCTCTCCTCTCTTCTCTGTCCTCCCAGTTTTTGTCTCTACTCTTTTTTCTTTTCTTTTCTTCTTTCTCGTCCAAAGTTCGGACCACGAGCCCACGAACCAAGCGAAGCGAACAAGCCAGGATTGTTTACTACTATATCACTATACAGATCGATCGATGCTCTTGCTACGCATTTTACCGTCAACCTTTTTTCTCTCTATTTTGTTTCCTTTGTAGCTGTTCCAAGCTTTTTTTCCCTCCTTGTATCACCATATCCCGCTGCGGAGCGCTCCCACGTGAAGTTCACATCTCTTCTGCCATCTTATTGCGCCTGCCCGCCTCCACCCCCACACCCCCCCCTCTTGGTCGCATATACCCATCTAGCCGCCCGCTTCTTCTGAACTGCTGTTGTTCATCCTCTCCTCGATCCCTAACCATGGCGCCGTCGTCAACTACTCGCGGCCAGCGCAGCCGTGCAAATTCCAAGCGCGAGGCTGTCGCACCCACAATATCTGTCTCTGCTGCTCCCGATATCGAGACTCCTTCTAGGCCCCCAAAGCGCAGAAAAAAGGTAGGTCTTGCTCCTTCTCCTCCCCCTCCTCCCGCAAACACGCCCTAACCCTTACCCCCCCCCCCCTCCAGGTCGAAGACCTTCCCTCTCAAGCTGCTGTCCCCACCGACGACGACGATGACGACAATAACGACACCCACTTGACCGCAGACACCTCCGCGGCTGACGAGCCGGATGGTGACCAACTCGTCTCGCAAATAGTTCAGCATCTCGTTTGTCCGAAAGAAAACCCTGTCCAAGCTAGCAAAGATCACTCAAACCAAATCCACGAGTCCAACAAGGATGGAGTCAAGGCCTACGCTAAAATCGCCGCCCAAGACTGGACCTTTTATGTGACTAAGTTGGAAATCAACATCGGCCGCTCCTCAGATGCTTCTATTCTTACTGCTGCTGCTACTACGGCCTCCGACGCCCCAGCGCCTCAATCAGACACCACAAAGCCTGAAGATCTTGTCCACATCGACCTTGGCCCTAGTAAAACTGTCTCGCGCCAGCATGCCCTCATATTTTTCAACTCCGAGGCCGAACAGTGGTATCTCAATGTTAAGGGACGCAACGGCGCAAAAGTCGATGGAAGCGTGCTTAAGTTGGGCACTTCTAAAGCCCTCAAGAGCGGCAACGTCATCGAAATTGGTGGCGTGGAAATGATGTTTGTGCTACCTTCTGAGATTAGCCCTCTGCATATCCACGACACCTACCGTCGCCGCGCCGGTCTTGCTACTGCTTCCCGCCCTCCTACTATTTCTACGCCAGCGCGTCAGCTACCTTCTTCCTCATCCTCATCCTTGTCGCATAATCCAAATCTCGAGACGCCCTTGCCGCGCTCGTCATCCGCCACTGCTCGCTCAGTTTCTCGAGATCTGTCACATTCCTCAGCCCAAACACTCACATTTCAGCAACCAATTGCCCCTGCGCCCGTCGATTATCGGCGCCCTGGAACTCCGACGTCGTCTCGAAACAATCTACTTGCTACTCCTCGTCTCGGCATACCCCCTAGCACGCCTATTTCCGGCCCTTCCGACATCGACCTTAGCCTGGATGAAAATCGCCATATTAAGCCCCAGTATAGCTACGCTCAGATGATTACCCAGGCCATAATCAACACACCCGACGAAAAGCTAAATCTCAATGGAATTTACAACTACATAACCGACCAGTATGCCTACTATCGCCATCAGCCCTCTGCTGGCTGGCAAAACTCTATTCGCCACAACCTCTCTCTTAACAAATCCTTTGACAAAGTCGCTCGATCTACAGACGAACCAGGCAAAGGAATGAAATGGCAGATTGTGGCGGAAGCACGCGAAGACATGATACGCTCGGCCTACAGGGGTGGCAGAGGAGGTCACCGTGGAAGCTCCGTGCCTAGCTCACCTAGCCAACTTAACTACATCACACACGGCCCTCGCGACATGGCTGCTTCTTCCCGCAAACGTAGACTATCGCCTATTCACTCGCCGCCTTCATCCGGTCTGACTCCTGCACAGTCCACGCCTGATCGTGCTGGGAGAAGACGCGGGCCCTTGGGATCTGCAGTTGCCGTTGATGGAAGTCCTCTTCCCAGACCCCGCCAGCGCAAGCCCGTGCCTAGCTCTGCTGCGTCTTACCAAACTACTCCACAGTCTCTGTCTAGCCTTAAGGAGATATCACAACAACAAAATCACCAAGAACAACCACCTTCCGCCCCGCCACAAGGCCATTCTCTTGCCCGACAAAATGAACCGCCAGCATCGTCTCAACAAACCCTCATTGCCCCGCGCTCCCCTACTCTGACATCCTCATACCTACAGGAAGACGGCTCTTCTTTTGTCACTCCGGCTCCACCACGTGTACATCCGCGGCTTGCTCCACCAAGTACCGTCCAACGTCCCAGTCAGTACATGCCTACAAGCTCACCTGCTCCGTTCTGGAAGTACATTGATATTGGCAGCACTCCTTTGCGCTCCATGCTTAACTTTGACTCATCTCCATCGCGCCAACCCTCAGGAACTGTAGGGGCCATGGCAGATTCTAGCCCGCCGCGCCTGGGGGACAATAGTCCTACTAAGGGCCGGGGGCCCATCAATGCCACCCCTTCAATATCTGTTTCCAAAGCAGTAGAAGATCAGGAAAACGACCATACAAAAGACGCCGTTGCGGCCTCTGCTGTCGTTGCGGCTGCCGTCAATGGCGGTGGCGCGCCTCGTGCAAGCCCCAGCGATGAAGAAGAAGAAACTTTTGATCTGGCCAAGGGGTTCCAGTCCATTGGGTCATTTCATGCGTCAGCACCACCTGTGTTGGGACGTGGGCTTCAGCTTGCACCAGGCCAAAAGTAAATGTTTTCTGGGGGGAGGGTAGGGGAGGGAAGGGAATGGGAAAGGGAATGGGAAAAGAAAAAACGGACCTGGCTAGGCTTGTTGGAGATCTTCGGATGTTTGTATTATTGTTAAATATGTATCATGGATAATGATACTCTCCGACCAATGAGACATGAATCTTGACTGAAGAGTAACCTAAGCTCCGTTCCATGCATTGTAAGCAGGTTTCTTTGGTGATACATCAATTGTCAATGAGGGAGAGAAGTTGGTGACTTGCATATGGGAGGCCAAGACCGGTTGAATTGACTGACGTATCATTGATTCCTTGTTTTTTAACTTTTCATTCACTAATCGTACACCCACCCAAAAAAAAAGGATAAAAAACAATGCCGTCAGGTAACCCCTAGCTTCAGCGCAATTTGATAGCATCGGTGGCTTGATTGTTGGTCAGATGAGAAGCTAAAGCGCGTCGGACCAGAGGATAAAGAGGAGTAATAGAGGAGAAAACAGGGACGAAGAAACTTAATGGGAGACGTGGGAAGACATCAAGCAAGATAAAAAACAAAGATATAGCAAAATAAGAGCAAAAATGCAAGTAGGAGCAACGGAATGGGGATGAGAAAAAAAAAGAAAATACAGCTCATGGCAGCAGCAATTTAAACGGATAGAATACATAGACTTTCCCCGCTGGCTGAGTCTCTCACAGATAGCCCCGTGTGCCTGTAGGAAATAAAATTAACAAAGGTAGCGCGGTGTGACTGACCCTCGTTTATTTGCGCTGCTTGCCGCCGCGGGAACGACCCTTCTTGGATGACGAGCCGTGGCCAGGCCCTTCAATGTAGCTGACCAGATCGTCAATACTGCGACCATCAACGTTGGGAGTCTTGGAAGCTTCTGAATCCAGAGTACGACTGGCAATACCCACACCGCCGTTCAGCCGGTTCTTAAGCAGGCTTTCGGGGCGGATGCCTCTGGCTTCAAGGAACTTCTCCTGTTTGGCAAGCGTAACAGCATTCTGTGTCAGGCGCTCTAGCCAGGTTTCGGCCTCCTTGGTGTTCTTATCTTCCTTGCCCAGGTGAGCTGCGAAGATGTTGAATGACTTACGCATGTGGGTGACAGCGGCCTTAGCATCCGAGTCCAGAGCAAGGGCTTGTGACAGCTGGAACTGCAGGGTAGCAGAGTTGACACTGTCTTCGCCAAAGACTTCCTCACAGACACGCAGGGACTCTTCAAACCACCGGCGAGACTCATGGTACTCCTTAAGCTGCTGGAGCATAACTGCAGCATTGTTCATGGCGGTGATTTGATCGGGATGGTTGATACCGTACACAAGCTTCCACAGTTTTAGCGCGTGCTTAGAGTAGGCTAGAGCAATGTCACTGCGGCCCATCTGATGCATAAATAGCGATAAGTTGAGATAGTTAAGCAGGGTCTCAGGCGAATCAACACCCAGAGTGCGCTCTGAAACCACAATAGCCTTGCGAGCAAGCTCGACAGCGATCTGCTTCTCATCCATCTGGTAGTAGATTGTAGACAGAGAGTTGTAGACACGGGCAACTTCGGGGTGTAGAATTCCGTAAATCTGCTCATGCAGCGACAGGGACTCCAAAAGGAGCTCCTGACCCAGCTTGCGCTGACCTTGCAGAATGGAAATACGGCCAGCCTCAAAAGCCTCCTCCGCAAGAGCACTGCGAGGAGTGGAGTGCTTTATGACGGGCACAATGTTTACAATGTCCTCAGCCATAAAGGTGACGTTCAGTACCTTCTTGGTGGTAACGTCCGGAGAAGCTTCGCGGGCCTTCTTGCCCTTCTTCTTCTTGCCACCCTCGGAAGTACCGTTGGTATGGGCGGCAGTAGTAGGAGTAGTAGAAGCAGCAGCGACAATAGCCATATCAGACTGGAAGCCCTGGGCCTTGGGGAGACCAAAATTGTAAGTCTTGGCCTCAATCTGCAGACCTAGAGAGATGGAGATCTCACGTAGGAGCTGGACAGGCTTCACATTTTCAAGCCAATTCTCGGGAAGAGTGAATCTGAAACGCTCTGTAACATTCTGGGCAATCTCAGCCTTGATGGAGTCGGTAGTGGCTTTCACAAACTCCATGTTGGCGTCAGGGTACAGCGACTGGAGGCTCTCATCAACATCGGCCTCAGGAGTCTTGGTTACGCGCCAGCCCAACAGGCAGTTTAGCAGGTGCGCGTAGCAGGAAGTAGCAAGAACGAAGGGAATTCCAGCCATGTATTTACGGCTAACATGCTTGAAGGCACGCACAATCATATCTTGCTGCCCGACAATACGCAGGGCTTCGAGGCGGGAGTCTGTAGCCTGCTCAACAATCTTTCCTAGGTAGCGAATGTTGATACCACGCTTGTGGAGCATGAGGCTCAAAGAAGGACTGTCCATGGGGAAGCCAATGTCAGACTCGGCCAGGTCCTTGAGCAGATTGGGGATAGCCTGCTCTAGGAGGTAGTCGCAGACCTCGCGGACGCGGTCCTCGTCGTTGTCAAGCTCTTCTGTCTCTTCCGCGGTCTGGGGAATCTGCCCACTGTATACGTCGGGGTTGAGACTAAACTCGAAGTCGGCAATGTTGAGATTGAACTTCTCCTTAGGCTCGAGATCAAGCTTCTCCTTCTCGGCCTTCTCGACTTCACCTGCTTTTTCTTCGGCCTTATCGTCAGCCTCCTCAGTCTCCTTGTCAGTGCTGGCCTCACCTTCCTCAGTACTCTTTATAGCAGCATCAGCCTTAGCCTTCTGAGCATCACTATGCTCTTTGTACTTGGCTTCAGCCCATTCCTTCATCTTCTGACGAGCGTAAATGTCGACAAGCTCATTACGGAGAACGGTCATGCGGTGGGGATAGTCAGGGCCCTCCATCCAAGTGAGATCTAGAGGTGTAACGCGGTATAGATCAAGGACGTACTTGCGGCCGTCAGTTCCCATGAGACCCTTGGTTTCTACACTAGCCTCTAGATCAAAACGCTTGCCATCCTTGTCCCACACGGGGTGAGCCTTGACTTTAAGGGCTTTAGAAAGTTTGGCAAAAGGCTCAGCAAAACGCTGATCAGCAGCGACAACCTCCTTGCCCTCAACACCTCCATAATCAATTTGGTTCTCACCAGGGTCGCGCTGGCGGAAGATGCCAGGCACAATGCTCTGACCAACAACACGCTTTCCGAGGTAGTCAACGACGACAGTGGCAGCAGTATAAATTCCATCAATGTCCAACTGGTTGACAAGGCGGACACCAGCAACGTCCTTTCCAGTAGCAACACGAGCAGCCTCGTCACCGCCTTCAGAAGTGAAAGTACCAACGCCATCAGCACCAAAGGAGAAAAAGACGTTGTTGTAGACAAATATCTGGGCATCGGTAAGCTCAGTAGGGTTGAGAGGAGCAATCTCGCCACGAGCAACCATAATGGCACCCTTGGTAGCAGCCTCCACATAGTCAGCGTACAGCTTGGAAAGCAAGCGCTCACGGAAGACTCTATCGGGGACAGTTTCCCTAGGAAGCTCCTTGGCCGACTGGAACTCTTCGTTCCAGTCACGAAGCGAGTCAGTGTTATCGACTCCAGACATGATAAAGCCCTCCTGGCTGCGAATCATGTCGGAAGAGTGGTTAGACTGGACAGTGGTGGCAGAGGGCACCAGCCATGGCGCTGCGGGAATGGCATTGGTGCATTGGAAGGTGGCCAAAGCATCCCGGCGATTGTTGTAAGCTTGAAGCTCCTCGAAGGCCGCTTTGAAGCCAGGAGATACCATGCTGATCAGAGTCATCAACGAGTGCGAGCTAGCGGCCTTAGGAGGAGGACGCGGGAAAGGGTCAAACTTGGCATTGGAGGTCTTGCTGATGTAGAAACCGCTAACGTGAGAGGTGACCTGGAACTGCTCGCCCTCGAGAGTAGTGAACATGAGGTAGAGAAGATGGCCCTTCTGGCGAAGGTTATGAGGAGGAGGGTTCCAGGGAGAGATGGAGAGAGCCTTGATAGTCTTGGGGGCGTTTTGAACGGGGGCAGGGACAAACTCGCTGGGCGTAGGCTCAGAAGAGAAATCATAGACACCAACGGGAACGGGCTTTACGGGGCTTTCCGGCGCCTCACTCAGGAGCTCCTGGAAGTCAATGGAGTTCTGGGCGTCGACAGTCTCGAGAAGAGTAATTCCAGGGGTGACTCCTTGAGTAGCCTCGATCCGTTCGGTAGCGGCGCCAATGAGTTCCCGGGTTCTCACAATATGGATACGGGCTTCCTTTTCGGTGTAGGGGTCCTCAACCAGGGTGACCTCCGGCTTTTCTAGGATGCCCTCAATAGACCCCAGAGGAGCAAAGTCGGTGATGCGCTGACCATTGAATTCCAAGTGGAAGCATGTGTACTGGTAGGCATCGGGCGAGTCGATGATGGACTGTCGGATCTCGTGAATCTGTTCTTGGGTTGAAACCTGTGGTAGACAAGTTAGTAACAGGTGACAGTGCGGCTAGCAGCAGGGGTAGTCTGCAGTTATGTGATGGGTCTTTTCATTTTGGGGAACTTACAGCTACACCCATTTGGAATGGCTCCTGGGGAAGTTTGACGAGGAGTTCAATCATCTCTAGTATTTCCATCAGTATGACGTCTTCTTGTTGATAGGTAGGTCGGGACAAGCCCGGTACACTGCTAGACCCATTACTCACGCTCCTGGACATCGTTCTCGATCTCATCGGCGCCAATATCGGCTCCGAGTTCGCTGCCATCAACAGCCTCAACAGGCTCCTGCTCCTGGGGTTCTACAGACAAGCAACTTCTGGTTAGCAAGTGAGCTGAGATTAGCCGGTAGAAGAAAGCACGACCGTATTGGTCTTGGTCTTGGATTTTGCGTCGCTTGTTCACCTTTCTCAGTGGAGGCAGTCATAATTGGGCACGATCTTCCTTTTGTAGAAGAATGATTCCAAAGATAAAAGACGATATGGGGAGAACAATTGAACCAGAGATTGGTTGGTTCAAGTTGATTTTAAGTAATGTTCCGCTCCAAAAAGAGAAAAAGAGAAGGGAGGGAAAAAGAGAAAAGGAAAAAAAAAAACCACTCGCTTATCGATTCAACAACGATATGTAACAAACAACTGCTCCAAGCCGCGCCAAGACCATTTATCTAAAAGACGAGGATGATAGGCACACGGAAACTTGAGGCTGAGATTGCTGAAGATGCTGTTCAAGGCAATAGAGTGCGTTAGTGGAAGTGCTAAAGCCTGTTCGGGAGGTGTGTCGAGTCGGATTTACAGCAAGCTAACAACGTACAACGAAGCAAAAAGGAAGAAAAAGAAAAGAGCCTTGGCCGACGAACTCAGCGGAACTAACGTCGGGCTACCAAGGCGGAGTGAGTGGGTTTTTGGTGGTGTCAGTATTCTAGAACTTGGACTCGTAACAATTTTTTTCTGTACTTTTTTTCCAGGATCCGCCTTGAGTCTTGGGGACCCCTCCATCCAGTGAGTTATAGGGCTTTTGTGGGCAGTGGATACGCTATGTAATATGAGGATCGAGATATTGACAGGATCACGAAGTTGGAAAACAACGACGGGAAATGAGCCAGCATAGCGAACGGAGAGCGGGCAGGATTGAGGGTCGGAAGAGCGAAGCTGGACTGAAGAAGAGAGAAGATAGAGTATAGATACACACCTCAAATAAAAAGCGTATACCGGCCTCGGACACCCGCAGAAGTGGGAGTTTTTCACGTCGTTGTAGATATGCAATACGGTAAGCAAGAGTCTTGCTAGTCTGATGCTAGTCTGTAGCAATGCAGGCAAACATACACACCAAGGCTAACGGTTTCTATCTATCACGGCCATTATATTATGGCTCTTCTTTTCCCATTGTCTCATTGGTCCCGCCGCCCAATTCCCCATTGGCCACACAAGGGCCGTCATCTACTACTTACGGTAGCTACGACAAGAAAAAACTTGAAGAAAAATTGAAGTTTGTGCGTCGCGATAAGCCCACTTATCAGACTGTAAATAGTGTTAATAGTCTAACAAAGAATAAGCCTTGGGCCTTAACAAAGACGACTTTCCATGTCCAACCCTTCCCCACCTACACTAAGTAGCAG
Organism: Ceratocystis destructans; assembly: GCA_038407095.1. Lineage (NCBI taxonomy): Eukaryota > Fungi > Ascomycota > Sordariomycetes > Microascales > Ceratocystidaceae > Ceratocystis > Ceratocystis destructans. The sequence goes on from JAXASZ010000979.1 coordinate 21,263, forward strand.
CAGCCAATCAGCCAAATTAAAAAATGGAAAATCAAAAAATTAAAAAATTAAAAAATTAAAAACCAAGACAGGCAAGTTATTATTTTATTATTATACACAGACAGCCAGATGGGAGCATGTAAACACAAGCAGCAGCCGCCTCGCAAAACTCACCTCCCTCTTCCTCTTATTCGCAGATCTTGTCTAACCAAATGTCCATCCATCATCGTTGCGTCTGTCTATTCTTTGTCCTTGTCCGTTTTTGTCTTATCCGTTCATTTATCTGCCAGTACTCCTCTTGATATGCCCATATCCATATCATTCCCTCCTGATTATCCTCTTACCCTTCTTCGTCCTTCGTTCCCCTGTGCATGATCTAATTGTACCAGCGCTCCTCCCTGTGCTCCCTGACCCCCCCCCCCCCCTCCCTGTCTTTGAACACTATTTTGGTTGCCATGCCATGTACAAGATGGCCTAGCCTGCCTTTGGGAGAGCACTCGCCTTTTAACATTCACATTCCTTTGAATCATGGCATCACTGTCATCACTATACCTTTACGTTTAGACTTTGAAACATAACATAACATGCCGGTGTCAAGTCGCTGCTTGGTTGAATACACTTTGTTATCCTCATCGCTATTGCATGTCCTACAACTATATTAATCCGACTCATCTTCCACCCGCGAAGCGACATTGCCTCTTCTTTCAATATGAGTGCCGCGCCGCCGCGTTCATCATCACATTCAAAACCCTCTTCAATATGGACAGCTTCTCGTCGCCACCGCCTTTTGCGCAATCTCCATAACCGCCTAAACAACATCCGCAGCATATTACTGTATACGAACAAGCCCATCGATGATGAAGACATCACCTGCAGGCGCCGCTCATCTTCACACAATACCCCCCCCCTCGAAGAATCAAAGCGACAACGAAAGCGAACGCGCATCACCTACACGCGTAAATGCAGGCCGGCACCGCAAATTGAAACTCCGCGCAAGCCACAAGCCAATAATGTCGACGACGGCGCAAAATCATCTCGACTGGCCTTTCGCGCACCGGTAACACCTGGAAGAGTGCCTCTCGAAACGCCCCTGGTGCGTAAAATCCGACAGGTTGACACTCCCGGCAGAACTGCAGCCCTATTCGACCCAGAAACCCCCTCTAGCCGACGCCAATGCCACCAGGACGCGCTGGCCTCAATTCGTGCAGACAAGAGCTCCCAGCTACAAACCGAATATGATTTTGTCCTGCGCTCCGTCAAAATAATCATTGCGCAAACTCACACTGAAAGAACCAATGGCCCTCCCGGGTCTCTCATGGAGATGTGCTTGCGTAAAGTCACGGGCGTGATCCGGGAGCTTCAAATCCAGGAAAAAAAACAGCAGTGTGAAACTGGACCTAAATCGTTTTTATCGGACACCGACGTTACCGCCGGTATATACACGCACCTTGAAGCCATGAATTCCCAAGGACCGGGCTGGGAGCCGCTGCGAATAGTCGTTCTCCGCGAGGCGACTGAAATGCTGAAAGATGCTATCTGTGAAGGCTTGTTCGATATGCCCTTTATCCAAACCCTCATACAGCAGTTTGCAGCTAGCGGACTGCTTTCAGAGGCTTCGCTGCTGCTTGAAACTGTCACCGATATGCAGTACGAACCTCCATCAGACGAAACCAGCACGGAAGTGCTACCGCCAACACTTGCTCTGCTATACAACTTTTGCAAACAGAATCATAAGCGAGACCTGCTCTTCCGAATACTGGAAAAGCTTCTGTTCTCTAGGCAGCTCCCCGGCGAATGGCTTAGTGCTGCGTGTTTCTTACCCATCTGGTCTGAAGTCTTGAAGGCGCTTTCCAACGCCGCACCGTGCCGGATCATCATGGATTTCACTGCTATGGCTTTGGCAACTTTGTCGTATTGCATAGGAGCAAAGCTAGTTCCCATATCAAAAGCGCAGATTTCAAACCCAACTAGTTCTGCGCTTGCTTTATCAGCAAAGGTGTGCGAAAGAACACTCATCAGTGTTCTAGGTGCCATTGTGGCACTAGCCATCGTCAACCAAAAAACCTTTTCAGGCAGCAAAACAAAATCAGGCACCATAACGCGTCGAATCGTCTTTATCTTAACACATTGTGTTTCCTATGCTCGCAAAAAGTTCCGCCGCAATCGAAAGCGCGACTGTATCTCCGTCTTAACACTTGCCTGCTATTTGTCTGGTCACGACTCTAGTGATCTGAACTGTAGGGACTGGGCTAGTGTTGCTGCCCTGGCGGGTTCGTATCTTGAAAAGCCTTTAGGGCCAGCTGTGGACTCGGCCGTATATGACACACTAGTGAAGCTTGTATCATCAATAGCCCATGGTGCAAGTCGCGGCTCTAGCATTGCTCCTCATCGGCATCTTCTTAAGCTATGTGAAGCTTTGGATGGTGTTGTGATCTGCGGAAGACCATTAGGTAGTATTAAAGTAGACGGCGCTATCCTCCTTTCGCAGCGAACTGGAGATCTGCGTGACGTTGTATTCGCAGAGGGCTTGTCTGGGAAAAGACGTAGACCTATCGGCTTAGCAGCTGAGAAGGCCCTTCAAAACCCCAAAAGCATGTACTCTGGATATCAGTGGGATGATGCATTGAGTGAGTGGGTAGACTGTACAAACAATTGCAGCAATGCCCCCTCCTCTCGCTGCACGACGCCAGTTAATGTAACAACTAGGCGGATGAAACGGACCCTAAGCACCATTTCCAGCAGCAGCTCGTCCGCGCATCCCCGCCAATCAAAAGTGCCAACACCCCCAACTCCGGCCGATACAAATGAGGACCCGTCCGAAGACGCCCTGTCCGACCACCTCTCCGATGAAGATAAAGCCAGCAAGGCTACTCTTTCTAGCAACGGACCAGGGCATCTGAGTGAAGATGATGACGAGCTCTCACAGTGCTCTCTCACTTTGCCAAGAATGCAACGAGGCTTTGGCGATAGTGGCTCTCCTGTGTCTTTCCCTGGATCCCGCAGGCCCCAGCCCTTGGTTAAAATGTCGATGCCTCGACGCAAAGCCTTGATCAACGTTCAACGATCAAGCAGTTACACCAAGATGTTAGCATCAAAGCCTCATATAAAATTAACAAGCATAGGCAGCTGGGCTGGGGCTTCAAGCGATGACGAGCTTATTTAATATCCAGGTGCCTCTTCCTTTTTAATGGACTCCTCCCCATATTCTTTTGCGTATTGAATTCAAGTTTAGAAGGGACCAGATGCTTAGAAGTACACAATTCTTTTTCTTTTTCGTTTTGGCTACTGGCTTGCTTCTAATATCACCAGATATTTCTCTAAACTTGACACAACCAAGACAGCCCTAGCCCCCAGCCACGTCCAAATATCCGAGAATTGTTACTGTCATCACTATAGTATATTCTAAAGGTTCGATTGCGTTGTGTCTATCAAAGAAAATAGGGATCGTTCTTCCACACCGGATATCAGAAAATCAACATGATGGGATGGTGCGAGTATACTAAACTCGTCATGCTGCTGCATACATTGACAGCAGTTACAAATAAATCAAAGAAAAATAATGAAAAAATGAAAAGAACAAAAAAAACAAAAAAAACAAAAAAAAAACCAAATTGAACCTTGAGCTCCTTAAAAGCTGACTGGTCCATACAATAGCCGTCCGTCCTTGTTTTTTACTGCTTCTTCAGGTCAGTTCTCTCGAAACCCACTGTGGGCATCATAAGCATGTCATATAACAAGGCCACGCCCCAAAGAGCAGATCAAATGTTTCCGTACAACTGGCTACGAAATTGCACTTTCCCTGTCTTTTCTCATAACATTACGGCATTTCTGCCTAGAAATGAGTGCCCTCAGTAACGCCGTTAACGAAAGAAGCTGACTTCTTCGCCTCCACAATGTCCTTAGTGATCTGTTCCAGGCAGCCAGCGCTGGCAGCCACAAATCCTAGATACGGACGAGAGGGGTCAAGCACCCGGCTGAGGTACTCGGGGTGGTACTGGACACCGACATACCAGGGATGGTCCTTGAGCTCCAGGATCTCCATGCGGTTCCCAGTATCGTCCTTGCCGATAAACGTCAGGCCAGCCTTTTCCAAAGCCTCGACCATGTCGGGGTTGGTTTCATAGCGATGGCGATGACGCTCTTCAATCTCTGACACATCACCGTACAGAGCACGAAGTTTGCTGTGCTCACTGCCCGGCTGGAATTGGGTCATACGAGAGCCTAGACGCATAGTCCCGCCTAGAGTGTCTTTGGAGCCCTCGGGCATGAAGACGATGGCCTTCTGCTCAGCCTCGGCATTGAACTCCTCCGAGGTAGCATTGGCAAAACCAGCAACATGACGGGCATATTCAATGACGGCAACCTGCATGCCGAGGCAGATACCAAGATAGGGGGTCTTACGCTCACGGGCCCACTTGGCAGCGGCAATCATGCCTTCAGTACCACGGATACCGAAACCACCGGGAACAAGAATGCCTGAGGCAGTGCACACCTCGTGCCATGCCTTGTGATATTTGGTGGGGTCAGACTTGAGGGTCTTCTCCTCTAGGAGCTCCGAGTCAACCCACTGGATGTTCAGCTTGCGGTTGCAGCGCATAGCAGAATGCTCAAGAGACTTCGTGACGGACAGGTAGGCGTCATGAAGATCAGTATATTTACCAACAAGGGCAATGTTAACGTCTTCCAAGTGGGACTTGGGAAGGACAGTTTGCTTCCAGGTCTCCCAAAGTCTCTGTCCGTGGGCGACAGAGCCAGGCAAAATGGGAATGCTGTCAAGCTTGAGCTTGTTGCTCATGTTCTTGAGCAGGCCCTGATCTTCCAGGAGAAGAGGGACCTGGTAAATGGTGGGCATGTCACGGACCGCAACAACCTGATTAATCTCAACCTGGCAGCTATTGGCAATCTTGCGTATAGTACCCTCTTCAAGGGGGATTTCGCAGCGACACGCAATCAAGTCGGGAATCAGACCAGCGCTACGGACGCTCTTCACTGCATGCTGTGTAGGCTTAGTCTTCTGCTCGCCGTTGATCAACGGCACATAGGAGACGTGAATATTGATAAAGTTTCCCTGGCCAACAGAGTGGCGTAGCTGGGTCAAGGCCTCAACGAAAGGCATGCTCTCAATATCGCCAACAGTGCCACCAAGCTCGATGATGCAGACGTCGGGCTCCTCGTCAGACTTGTCAACAGGAACCTTGGAAATGCGCTGAATCCATTCCTGGATAGCATCTGTGACGTGGGGGACAACCTGAACCGTACGGCCAAGGTAGTCACCGCGGCGTTCCTTCTCGATAACGTGCTTGTAGATCTTTCCGGTGGTGATGTTGTTGTCACGTGTCAGGTCTAGACCCAGGTAGCGCTCATAGTTGCCGAGATCCAAATCGGTCTCGCCACCATCCTTGAGCACAAAACACTCACCGTGCCTGGGAATCACATGTTAGAAAAGGCCAAATCCAGCAAGCGCATGCATCATTAGGAAGAAACACACTCTTTAGGGTTCATAGTGCCGGCATCGACATTGATGTAGGGGTCGATCTTGATGGCCTGGAGGAAAAAGAAGAAAATAACACATGTGAGTTTAGATGGACATTTAACGTCAGACGAAGCAAGATTGTTGCCAGTCTCGGGAGAAACCAGGAGCGGCAAGACATACGGTAACCTTGAGGCCAAGCGTCTTAAGCAACAGACCGGAAGAAGAGGCTGTCACGACGAAAGAAAGCACGGCGGGTTAGTGAACAGAGACTTTATGCATTCGGTAGCACAGCATTAGACGAAGCGAAGTATCTCAGGCTATGCATTGGGTACATGCGGAACAGCACACACGCACTACGCAGAGATAGCGACGATCACATCACGGCCATGGTGGCGAGGCTGACATTAGCCACATCGCAACGATGGGCGCCGTCGTCAAGAGGCCTTTAAGAATGAAGTACAGATAGGGTTCATACCGATAATGCCCTTGCCGACGCCGCTGATAACACCTACACATTGCGCAAAAAGGAAAGAACATTGGTTAGAAAACAGAAACTACTACAACTGTGGCAAGGTGGGCCAAGATCAAGGGACACCGCTTTTGCACGGCTATTGCAGGTTGCAAAGACATGACATGACTTACCTCCAGAAACTAGAACATACTTCATCTTGGCTGAGTTTGCGATTGAAATGAAGCACGACAAAGTTATCTGGAGGGAAGGGGGGGAGAGAGAAAAGGAAGAAGAAGTGGGAAAGAATAAGAAACCGAAATTTTTTCAGTCCTGTCTATAAATGGAGTAGTTGCTATACGTATTTCAAGGTTGTTTCCCTCTTGTCTCTTTTTGCCCTTGTTTTTTTGCTGCATCCTGCAGGAATGAAATGGGACATCGCTTGCAGCTTGGATAGTTGCAGTCACGTGATAGCGCGTTGTCTCCACACCAGAGAAAGACCCTGGCTTACACGATGCAGGCAGGCGGTGTGATGCCACCAGGTAGTATGCATCTATATTTATTTGGCTTGCTGGCAGTGATGGTACTGTCTTGCTGCTGTTGTGTCAATGGATGTGTTTGTTGCTGTTGCGGCCCGACCAAGCGATGTAGTTGGGCGCTATCACGGCGATGGAGTTAGGGTTGCCACCCAGGGTTACGTGAAGTGATGGAATTTCTCTGCCTGTGTAACCCCTCTCTTCTCTCGTCTCCTTGCGCCCCCCACCAGCACTGACATCACAGCCAAGCTTTCCAACTTTCAACCCTTCTTGTGGCCACCCGCTCGGGACGATCATCAAGACGCCCTGCTTTATACAAAACCCCCGTATAGATAATGAGAGAAATTGTCACCCTTCAGCTCGGTGAGCTTGGAAACTACATGGGCAACCAATTCTGGAACGCCCAGGTCCGTCGCCCTGAGATTTCACTTCCCGTGGGAAGGTTCTGTCGCTGACGACTAGCCTACTAGGAATCATATTTTACATACGATAAAAACGACGTTTCGCTCGTCAATCACGATATCCATTGGCGTCAAGGCCTTGCCCCCGATGGGTCAGAGACCTTCCTGCCCCGCACTGTAATTTATGACTTCAAAAAGAGCCTAGGCACGCTACGCAAAATCTCGCCGTTGTACGAGACTGAGGATGAGCCCAGCTATTCTTCCAATACGAAAGAGCTTGCTGCTGCTCTGTGGAATGGAAAGGCCGAAATCCATGCACAAGAGCCGCTCGACGTCAGTCATTATCAGGAGGCCCTGAACGCAGGCTCGGCCCCAACTAGGCCGACTGCCAAAGACGTTCGGTACTGGTCAGATACGACCCGTGTGTATTTTCATCCTAGATCGCTAGTTCCTCTAGATGATGTGGAGATCACGACTCCCAAAGTTACGACGGGCCATTGGATGCGAGGGTCCGATCTATTCCGTGAGCTCGATCGCGAACATGACTTGATGGATCGCGATATGCGCCCGTTTGTCGAGGAATGCGACCTGATGCAAGGCATACAAGTCATGTGCAGTATCGACGACATCTGGGCCCCATTCGCGACCGAGTATGTCGAACGAATGCGTGACGAATACGGAAAGTCGTGTATTGTTGTGTGGGGTGGTCAAAGCCCAGATCTCCCGGCGACCAAGGACCAGCGTCTCCTGCGCTTGGAAACTAAGACGCGCGCGATTGCACAAATGTGGTCTCAAGCATCTCTTTTAGTCCCGCTTTCAGCCCCCATTCTTCCGATCAAGGACGGCTACACACCTGATCTTTCGTCGTTTTGGCATTTATCAGGCCTTTTTGGGACGGCACTTGAAAGCGCAGCGCTGGCCTCAAGGCTGTCGTATCCTCAACATGAGATTGGCCCCTCACTAGGTGACATGGTGGAGGCGCTGAACGCCCATGGGAAGCAAACAATTGCACGCCTGCGCATGACTGTGACGAAGCCAGAATCTTCCCGTATTGAAGAGGCTGGGCAACGGCAGCAAAACAAGACTCAGGGTGTAAGCCTAGAGCTACGGCCTAGGGATCCCACAGATGGGGGCCGTGGCGGCCACCAGGCGGAGAGACAAGAAGAAGATGTAGGAGAGGATGACGAGATGCCGGATTTGGACCTTGACCTATTTGATCTTTTAGGAGAGAATAGCAGGCGTATGCGGAAGCGCAACAGCCGTTCTGACCCCACGTTCTACACGCAGATCCTGTCCCGCCGTGGAGTAGCCCGGTCAGACCTTCCCCCAAAGCCAAGTGGGCATCAGAACTATGCTTCTTCCCGGCCAAGGGAACACCTCGGAAGGTCTATTCGGCGTAGCTATGGCATTGAACTTGGATTTCCCCTGCTGGATAGCTTCCCTGATATCTACAGCAAAGGAAATCAAGGCGAGGTCAAATGCCTGGACGTGGACACGATTTTGTCTACAGACAACACAATCTGCGATGAGATCCGACTGCTAAAAAAGGCAGCCTTGTTTGCAGTGGGCCAGGAGGATAGAGAAGGCCTTGGAAACTCGCTGTCAGAGATTGTAGACGAGTATCACGAAGGCTGGTCTAGTGGGAGTGACGACGATGATGATTAGATACGAATTCCGTCAGGACGGCTGGCTGCATTGCAAAGAAAATGGTTGAATTTGGGATATTGATTTTGTTAACGATGATTTCGAGGCGGCGCGTCCCCGTGAGAAAAGATGTATTGTGTAGTGTAAGATAAATAAGCCAGTAAAGAAAACAAAAGATAATAGAACAGCGATAGAGCAAAAACAGTGAAGCCCTCCCGGAAACCGACGATCAGTCTATACCAAGCCAATACCAAGTAGGCATAGAGATATAAAAGAAAGGTCAACTAAAAAGCAATGAAACAACAAAACAAACCCCCAAAAGCAAAGCGAGATATCCTGCATCATAAGAAAAGGAGAATTGAGAAAAAATAAAGCCAGGATATCCCGCTGGAATAACCACAGCAGCGCCTCGGTACGCCCGATTAGAAGTTCCAGACAGAAAGAAAACATCGACAAGCAATGATGCGGACAAGAGAAGATAAAAGAGAGACAAAAACGCAAAGAAAAGAAGAGAGAGAAACTCCAAAGAAGCAAATGTAATGAATAGAATCTGGAAATTGCGGCTGTACTCACAAATAAGAAGGAGAGTATGCCTTTCCTTACCTAACTTGGTTTATTTTATTTAATTTTTTTTGGGGGGAGGGAGATTTCAAATGTTGGTTATAATGATACCGCGTGTGTTTTTGTGCTTAAAAAGACTTGAACGGGGGAGTAAGGCAACAAAAGGTGGTGGTGGTGGTGGTGGTGTTGAGATTGTTATTTTTTTAAGCGTGTTGCCGATATTATGTCGAGTAGTGTCGCATACGACATCGATGGTGGCGTGTTTCTCGATCCACGCATTTATTATCGGTGTTAGTTGAAGGGGACGGAGAGGAGATTTCAGATCGTAGCCCAAGTAGCTTGGGCAAGACTAGATAGTCGGGCTTTGTTATGAAATTCGTAGGTGGTTACGCCAAGTTAACTAGATATAATTGTGTGGTGTGTGAATCTGGCTGTTGATGTGCTGCAAGGTAGAAGCCGGCAATACGATGGGAATGAAAAGCTGGCATGTCTGTAGAATGAACTGGGTGTAGAGATTAGAACGGTGCTGCCAGAGATGGGAGGTTTCGCATCGTCTGGCATGTTATGTCGAAGCTGAGATGAGCAGGAATGAAGCCTTGGCAAGAGCCAGCGGTAAGCTGGATGAATGAATCCATGAAGAGGCCCGGATGCCATGTGCACCACACTACGACTCTAGGCTTGCTTCCTTAATTAAACCTAGGTAGCAGCAACAGACTGATGCTTCTTGGTCGGGGGCTCAGCAACCTAATCGGAAAGATGATATTAGCGACTCGAAAATACAGGCATAGACAGATAGCCCTCTGCTCAACAACAGCCTGCTTCCTTCAGCTATCAACAGAAAGATGCGCAATATACAAGTGCTAGAGTCTTTTTCGGGGTCCAAGAGTAGTAACAGAATTACTCTAGAGTATGGTAGGAGAGCATTGAAATACCTCGGGCGCCATGCGACGTTTCTTGGCCTGCATTTCGGTAGGTTGAGTTGACTCGGCCCGGCGAACCCGTTTAATTGCCTTGCGTTTGGGCTTAGCTTCGCCCTCTTCGAAAACATCATCAGGAAGATCAAAGCTACAGAAAAGCATGTTAGCTTCTGGGTTTCATGTAGAGGAGTACACGCAACCTCTGTAATCAGTGCAAGCCGGAAAAAAACTTACTTGCGCATGTGAGCAATGTTCAAAAAATTCACTTCGGGTTCATACTTGTCCCACCTTATGCAGACTTCCTTGAAATCTGCCACTGCAGTGGACAGGTCCAGCGATTTGGCATCTTTCTTGAGCTCTAATCCAACGTAGTGCGTTAAGGTGTAAAGCAAGTCGTCGTCTTCCTTAGGCGCTGCTGTCTCATCGGCGTCAGTCTTCTCACCCCCAGCTTCCGTGCCATTAGCCTTGGCACTGTCAGTCTGTGCGGTATTAGTCTCGGCTTCGTTAACCTTGGTACTGTCCGTGTTGATGCCGTCGATCTTTCCGTCGGCAGCCCCGACACCGTTGACCTTTGCGTCGTCCGCCTTGTTGGTATCGCCACCTTCCTTGGATATAGACTGCTCCGCCTCGGTGCTAGATATGGCAAATTCTTGAGATCCGTTCAACACCTTTTGGATATCCTGTGGTGCCTTGCACCTATGGACTCGTTCAAATCCCTTGACGAAAATGTGGGCCACCTCGATACTGTCGTGGCGGTCGACATTCTGCACCAAGACTCGGGCTTTGGATTCAATAAACCCACTCCATTTCTTGTGAGCTTCCTTGGTAGTACTCGCGCTTGTGACGGCCAAATAGTACTTGTAGCCGGTCGTGAAGAACGTGTGCTTGACAAAAAGCTCCGACCATGGCTTCTGGCCTGTCACAATCTCATCGGCAATTTCGCCGCCGCGGTTTAGCTCTCTGTTGATTATTTTCTTGGAAGACTCGGTAATGTTGTATGTGGCGCACATAGACGGATACGCGGGTGTTATAATGGGCATCAAATGATATTGGTCGGCCTTGTAGACTTGGGGGTTCCAGACACGGACTCTCAGTGGCCCGCTCTCGACCATTTTCAGCAGCACGGGTTGGGGCCATGGCCACAAGCGCATGATATGAAAAAACTTGCAGACAATGGTGGAACTGTTGGCCTTGGGGTACAGCTGGCAAACGCGGGCGACAAGCATGGCCCAGGCAACACCTCCAGGAAATCCCATGATGTTGGCGTACACGGCACGCCTCTGTGCCCACAGCTTGATGGCACGAAGAGCAAGACGAAACGTGCCCTTTTCAGGAACCAGGTTCAGGATCTCGTCGGTAACCCGAGTACCATTAAGCGACCGCAGCTCCTTGTCATCTAAGCCTCGCAGTAGATTGGAGTCTTTGAGGTCGAAATTGGGGTCGGAGGGTAGCTCCTGGAGGACAGCAATTCGGGAAAAAATAAGATCAATGCTGATGCCATTGTATTCGAATTTGATAATCGGGACGAAGGCGTCCTGGACACTGGACATGTCTGTAATAGCACCGGGCGGCGTCATTTCGAGGAGTAGGTTAGGGAAAATATCAAAGTAGTCCTCCCGAGTGACATACTTGGGCGCAACAACTAGAGTATCAATATCGGAGCCAGGGCCGTATACGCCGAGGCGGAAACTTCCGTAGGTAAAGACCTTTCCACGAGCCGACTTGAGGACGGCATCACCTTTTTCTCTTCGGATGGCGGCCCGGCGCACGAACTCGTCGCATATTTTCTGGAGAGAAGCAAGAACTTTATGCCTACGGAGAGAAGGAGATGTTAGCGGATGAACGGGACGTAGTAGCAAGAAAAAGCCAGTAGCCATGTAGACAAAGACACGAGGATTGCTGCATAGCGCCATACCTCTTTTCAGTTTCGGCCGGGCTTTCAAAGGTTCCCTGGGATCGCAGCTCTTCTAGCAAAGCAGCATTGGCAGCCATTTCCTCGTCTGTTGGTTTCTTAGTCGATATGGGTGGTGTCATTCCCAATGTCTGGGAAGATTCGGGCTGAGGCATCATGGCGGTTTAGAGTGAAAGAGATAACGGGTATACAGGTGATGGCGATATACATATGGATGGCACGACGCCGCTTTGTGTACGTGTATGGAAGATAATCGCGCTACTAGAGAGGAAATGAAGCTATTGGATCGTAATTTGATTATCGATATGCTTATCGCGACGTGACGCCTGATTGCGAGGTGTTTGGGACGATATCGATTATTCTGCCGCGCACAAGCTACAATCCTCAAACACTTTCGTATGTCTGGCTATTGGACAGGGTTAATGTGGCCAAGCAGGCACAAGTCACTGGCGAGCAAGAAATGAATGCAAAAAGAATGATTAAAGAGAAGGGGCCTGCAGTAACTAGTCGAGGTGACCTGGAGACAGGCAATATTGGCTAACCAGAGTATCAAATGAAGAAAAGAAGAAAAGAAAAAAAGAGCAAAGGTACACAAGGGCGAAGGAGAGGAGAAGAAAGGCACGGAAAGGGAGAAAGCCGCGAACGATACAAAAAGATGACTGACTAAAGGAACTTGGGGTTTGGGTGCTACCAAATCCAAGTCTTGATCAGCGCTACCGGGCTTTGGTCGCTCGACTTTTTCTTCGGGAAAGGGAGCAAAAAATAGAGAAAAAAAAAAAAAGACAAAAGCAAAAGAGCAAAAGAAAAAAAAAAGAGGTGAGAAGGAAGACAAATTAATCACTTGAGATACTGGCTTTACCTGTTGGTCCCCAGGCGCACGATAAGTTCCATCACGTCGCGAAAGGGACATATTACAGCCAGGATAGGAAATTTGCAGCCTCGCAGCCTTGCATCAAATCTGCCGTTGGTCCCACAAAAAAAGAAAAACCGACAGCCCCACATCTACATGCACAAACAAGCAGCAAGATAGTTTGGTAGTTGATAAAAACGCCCATCATGCGTTGTACAGACAGGCCGGCCCCAAAATTGCAATTACTATGTACTCCCAGAAAATAAGAAAGAAGCGAAATCCCTTCATAGTGCTGCCATCCCAGGCGGGAGCACCCCTAACGAAAATCCCCCCCCAACAAGGCCGACGGCTCCAATCATCTGAACAGCAGACCAGCCAGTGTATTTGATGCCCCGTATCGTCGTCAACAGCCCTAGTGGATCCTGCTCTATGCTAGGTGTCTCGGCGCGGCTTCGCCGTCGTTGGTGGTCTTCTGCCTGGCCCTGACCATAGCTATTCCTATGTCCGTGTGTTACACCGCTGGCACTTCCGGCCACATTGCGCTGCACCAGAGCACCGCCGCTCGCACTGCGTGCCAAATCCATTTCACTATCAATCTCACTTAAGACTTGATCGCGGTGTGGTAGACGAATGTTGGAGAGACTGCGCTGTAGGTTCCGTGCCCAGGGTTCAATCTTGATACGGCTTTGGCGGTGGGCCGTTATAGTTTGATCAAAATCAAAACTGCACCATCTGTTGTTTCCAGGGCCCGGAGACGACATAGACGTGGAGTTGGACAGCGAACTCAATTGCCACTCATAGGGCCGGAGCTGAAGTGCTGTTGGTGAGTACTGCGACTGTAGCGATTTGCACCACAGAAGAGCCTTCTTGGCGGAAGCATGGCGCAGCCAGCTTGCGCCGTCTTGGGTGAAAATATCGTCCATCAGGCGAGAGAGATCACTGGGAACCAGCTTTTCTTCGCAGTCGGGCTCTGGTGTGAACAACGATGATGTAGCGTAGATAAACGGCGTTGACCCCTGATCTTGTCCTTGAAACGTAAACGGCACAATACCTGCGGAGCTAAGGGAGGATGCAACTGTCTCTTTGAGAGCTTGCAGTGCAGATTCAGGTATGGTATCAGAGCGCGGGATAATGGGAATCACGTTAGTAAGAGGCTGGAGAGTTTTCATGAACTCAACGTCGCACTTGGTCAGGCCAGTGGGCGAAACCAGATAGAAGACTGCGCTAACAAGATGTGACTCGTCTCCACCCAGAATGCGAACGGCATCAGCGTCATTGTTAGACTCACACAAGGAGCTTGATGTCTGCAAGATTGCCGTGAGACTTTGCAATACAGCTGACATGGCCTGTTGCGTTTGCTTCTTTAGTGATGGGTCAAAGCCTGGCGCCTCAAGAAATGTGATGTTGCGATCGAGGAGTTCTTCGTGGTGGGCTTGCGACCCAGCAGAGGAAGATGGCCGTCTGCTGTTGGCCCTGGTCCACCATGGCGGGTGTGGCTTCGAGCTAGCACAGGTTTCACAGAGAGGCGACGGCTGTGGCAGCGAGCCAGAGACTGGGCTTCCTAAAGCTTTGGTAGGGTCGGCGTGAATGATGTGTGTACACGACTCCAGGGTGGCACGGATTAGAGACGACTTGCCAGTAGCTAGAAATAAGATAAAATAGCAATTTAGTTTACGGCTCCATAATTAATATGCCATAATCAGAGACTTACCAGAGGCCCCTGCAACGAGGATCTTGATGCGACCCAGTGCTTTTCCGACATCAGTGAATGGTCTCCTTGAAGGAAGGGTCAAGGTTGGCATGATGAACTGGGATGCACCATTACTGTTGCACATGTCGTTTTGCGCTTGGCCAGAGTCCAGACCAAAGTTCCCGGGGACAGCTGCATCTGCGTCCGCCTGGCTAGCAGCGTAGTAATAGTCTGAAAAAGTAGCAGCAAGAGACTCGTCCAGCGAGGAGGAGCTGCTCAGGGCTGATGATGAAGCTATGGTCCCAAATCGGGAATATGTGGGTGAAAACACCTGAGGTGCCTGTCCGAGGAATGGGTGGAGAGGCGAGTGATGCGAAGGGATAGCAGACTGCAAAGACCGGAGCGATTGTAGGTCTGCATCGCCGACGTCCACGGGCTCGCTTGGCGGGAGAGAGGCAAGCGTCTCGACGCCGAAATCCGACGTGAAGTCGCCCTCGCAAGATCCACTATCGCAGTCGTTGCCTGGCTGCGCCCTAGAGGCGGGCCTGCGCAAGGGGGCGGCAGATTCCTGAGGCGGGATAGCGTCGCAATCGCGGTTGGTTGAAGATGCGGTACTGGACACTACAGAGGTTGAACGTCTTTTGTACTTTGATGCTGCAGCGTGGCGGACATTAGAGTGCGGGTGGCAGGGCGGGGCGGCGCTGTTAGTAGTAATATTATTATGGCCGCGTACTGCATCCATCTCGTCTTCGGTTCCTAGAAAGAAAGTGGTTGGCATCAGGAGACTAGAGTCAGAGCCGGATGGGGGGCCAGAGCCAAACGGCCTTCGATAGGCCGCAGACGACGTGTGGCCGCGTGAATTGCGCATGGCTTGTCAAACTAATCGCCGGACGGCGAGGGCCACTGTAGAGTGAAGTGGAGCGAGCACGATGGAGACGATGCAAGATTGATAAGCAAGCCAGATTAGGCAAGAGGAGCGGCGCAATGATAAAATATAAGAAAATAAGAAAATAAAAAAGGGGAACTATTGAAGACCGTACGCAAGAACAAGGACGACGAGATGGCGAGGGAAAGCGCAAGAGGCTCCAGAAGGCGTGGTTGTCTGAGCAAAAAGAATAAGAGAATGCAGGAAAAGACAAGTGAGAAGATTGCGATGCGTATGCCCGGCGCAGGGGTATAGCAAGCACAAACGCCTTGTTCTGGGAGGTTTTGGCCAGGCGATGGAGCAGAAGATAGCTGAGGCTGGGGGATAAGAGGATAGAAGGTGAGGGAAAAAAAACTACAGTAGAAGAAGCAGGACGGGAAATAGGCGGAAAATGAATGGGACGGAGGACAAAAAGACACGTTGGAATATCACGATAACCACAGAAGGAGAAAAGGAGGTGAGGAAAAAGAGCATATGCCAGGACAATCGGAGGAGAATGCAGCCTTTATGTCAATGTGCAGAGTGCATGCAATACACGTTGAGGTTGGGAAGACAGGAGGCCGATAATCAAATCAAGGACGGGCCAAAGTTGGAGAAGGACTGTGAAACCCCAGAACAAACGTACGAAGGAGGTCCGCTACCGGTCTATAGCGAATATCAAAGAGGGGGAGGCAGGAGCAGGCAGGGAGGAGAGCCGCAGACAGGTGGTATCGTAGGGCAATAAAACACAGCGGAATCAGATCACTTGAGTGCGTTTGTTTATGCTGGCCGCATCAAGTAGAGCCACCTTCGCAATAAGCTTTTTATGGTGACTGTTTCGCATCTCCATGGCTGATGGAAGACTTAAAGTGGGCTGTTGGGGCAGTAGCCGTTCGTTGTACCGCTAACATGAAGACCCTGCCAACCTTGGTAGCAGGCCCATGTAGTGGTACCCTGCCGCCTTTGCGGTGTACCGTACCTGTTGCCACTGTCTACAGCGGTACAGCGGTAGTAGTACTGTGGCGCTGTGGCAGAGTTAGTGGTAGTTGCAGGTATACACTACCTGTAGTATAGTACGTGCCCAGTGCAGTGCAGTAGCAGTACAGTGGAGCCCTGTCTCTCTTTCTTCCCCTCCCGCCCCACTCTTTTATCTTTGCCGTGACACTCGGGTCCCCATTAATGGCATCATTAGAGAAGCCGCTGCCACTCTTCAAGAACAGCGGCAGCGAGGCGTAACCTGGTCTTGTTTTTCACGTTTGGCATATGTGCAAAGTTGTCAGCTAGCCTACCAACCCTCTTCTTGTCTCCTATCTGCTCTACTCTCTACTGTACTGGCTTGGTGGCTTGATTGGCCTTTACTAAACAGGCTCTTGCCTCGACCCCGCCTGCCTTCCTCTGCCTGCCTTCCTCTGCCTGCCTTCCTGTCTGCCTTCCTTGCCTGCCTTCCTTGCCTGCCTTCCTTGCCTGCCTTCCTTGCCTGCCTTCCTTGCCTGCCTTCCTTGCCTGCCTTCCTTGCCTCCATCCCTCTGTCCTCTGTGTCTCCCTGGGGCCTAAAGAATATTTTCCCCTCTCTAG